>PVIA01012142.1:0-39722 GCA_004024845.1 Tonatia bakeri | reverse complement strand
GCCATGGATTAGCTGCAAAGCTGCCCTGCATGTTCTTGCTCTGTGTGCCCCTTCCCCCAACTCACACCTGTGGTGGGGGGAAAAGGTAAAAAAAACATCTTAGAATCTCTGGACACCTTGAGTTCTGGGCCCCATTTCAAATGTCCATTTGGGGTCCCCCCCCTTGGCTGCACCCTGTAACACTTTCAGTCCCTGAAAACCACAATGCTGTTGTTTACTTCTATGAGTCTGGCTATTTTTGATATCTCTTAGATGGAATCATGCAGAATTTGTCCTTCTGTGTCTGGCTAAATTCATTTAGCATAATGTCCCCAAGGTTCATCCATGTTGTTACAAATGGCAGAATTTCCTTCTTTTTAAGGTTGAATGATATTCTATTGTATGGATGTACCATGTTCTCTTTATCCATGAATCTGGATGGATATTTAGGTTGTTTCCAAATTTTGGTTATTGTGAATAATGCTGCAATGAACACGGGAGTGCTAATATCGCTCTGAGACCCTGATTTCAATTTTTTAATAGATAAATGCCCATAAGTAGGCTGGTGGATATTATGATTATTCTACTTTTAATATTTGAAGACCCTCCATTCTGTTTTTAGTAGTAACTGCACAATTTTGCATTCCCATCAACAGTGTGAAAGGGTTCCAATTTATCCTCAGCCTTGCCAACATTTGTTTCCCATTGTGTTTTTTTAATAGCCACCATCCTTGCATGTGTAAGATGATATCATTTGCATTTCCATGTTCACAGAGAGATTGAGCATCTTTTCACATGTGGGCTGGCCATTTGTATGCCTTCTTTGAATTAATGTCTATTCAGGTCCTCTGGCCATTTTTTGAGTTGGGTTATTAGGTTTTGGTACTCAGTTGTAGGAGTTCCTTTTATATTTTAGAAATTAACCATTTATCAAATATGTGTTTAAAAATATTTTCTCCAATTTCATAAGTTGCCTTTTTATTCTATTGTTTCACTTGATATGCAGCAGATTTTTAATTTTACATAGTCTGACTTATCTGTTTCTGCTTTTGATGCCTGTGCTTTTAGTTTCATATCCATGAAATCATTGTGAAGATCAATGTTGCAAATGTTTTTGCCTATGCTTTCTAAGTGTCTTACATTGAAATCATTAATTCATTTGGAGTTGATTTTTGTGTATGATGTAAGATAAAGGATCCAGCTTTGTTCATTTGTATGTGGATATCCAACTTTCCCATTACCATTTCTTTGAACACACTAGTCTTTCCCCAGTGTGCATGTCAGGCCCACTTTTCACTTTTCGAAGATCCCTTGATTATATTTGCATGGGTTCATTTCTGAACTGTCCATTCTGTTCCATTGGTCTATGTGTCTTTTTTGTTGTTGTTGTTGTTGTTATCCTCACCAGAGCACATGCACATTGATTTTAGGGAGAGAAGGGGAGGTGGGGAGGGAGGGAGGGAGGGAGGGAAGGAAGGAAGGAAGGAGGTGGAGAAAGAGAGAGAGAGAGAGAGAGAGAGAGAGAAAGAAACAAACATTGATGTGAGAGAGAATCATGGATCGGTTGCCTCTTGCCCACACCCAGACTGGGATTGAACCCACCATCCAGGCATGTGACCTGACTGGGAATCAAACCTGTGATCTTTCGATTTATGAGCCATCACTCCAACAAACTGTGCCACACTGGCCATGGCTCTACAAGTCTGTCTTTATGCTAGTACCATACTAGTTGTATTACTATAGCTTTGCAATATACATAGAAATCAGGAATGTGATGCTTTGAGCTTGATTCATCTTTTTAAAGATTAATTTGCATATTTGGGGTCTTTTGTGGTTCCATATGAATTCTAGAATTATTTTTTCTGTTTCTGGAAAAGGGCCACTGGGGTATTTATTGATCCGTGAGTCTCTCTTAGTCTGGCCTATTCTCAGTTTTATTGAGGTAACTGAAGCAGCTTACTTACCCAACCTCCACTCAAAATGCTCCCAGTGCTCTCTAAATATTAAAAAAGAGAGAGATTATCTTCTTTCCAGTGCATATAATCATACCTTAGAGTTTTCACTTTTAAAATTTCTTCCCATAATTCAATATATGAATGTGAAATGTCTTAAGTATATTTAAGATCAAAATCATTGCTATTATTATGCTCAGAGAGTCTTACTTTTCAACACTTTCTGTCTCAGTTGCTTGTTTCCTGTCAAACTTGGCTACTCTGTGGTCTATATGGAAATAATATGAATAAAAGACAGCTACAGAAGTTTAAATTGGTTTTCAAGGGAATTTGATGACCCATTTACAGGATCTGAGGTTTTAGATTCAGTGAACCCATCATCCATCAGTTGATGTGCTCTATCTGAAACCAAATGTTTCTATTATGCACCTAAAAAGCAGAGACATTTGGAAAAATATCTTTTAAATGATATGATAAGCCTATTGTATCAATAAGACTATATCAGCATGGTAGTCGAGCTTCCAATTGTTATCTAAAGTAATCAGCTTTTGTTATTCCATGTGAAGTTGGGGTGACTGAAGAAGAGGACTCAGAAAACTAAATGCATCCCTGTAGTATAGTTAGCTTACCATTCAAGAAATTTCTAATTGTCCTGGCTGGCGTAGCTCAGTGGATTGAGCGCAGGCTGCAAACCAGGCATCACAGGTTCGATTCCCAGTCAGGGCACATGCCTAGGTTGCAGGCTGTGGCCCCCAGCAACCACACATTGATGTTTCTCTCTCTCTTTCTCCCTCCCTTCCCTCTCTAAAAATAAATAAATAAAATCTTTTAAAGAAAAAAAAAGAAATTTCTAATTGTACCACCCCCAAAATAACAGAATATTAATGTCACTCTCTTATGCACAGGGTTGTGCTTACAAAGTAATTATACACATATAGATGCATACATGTATTAAGCTGATTTTACTCATTTAACAACACAATGTAGTATTTTACAATATCCTTAATTATAATCAGGAGTATGATTTGAGAAAGCTGGATGCTATTCTGATTTATAGACACAGCACCATTTTAAAAGCCTTATGGGTTGAATTGAGTCCCCCACCAGAAGTTCATATTTGGAAAGTGTCTAGCCCCCAGTACCTCAAACTGTGACCTTATTTGGAAGTAGTATTATTGCAGATGTAACTAGTTAAGATGAGGTCATATTGGAATAGGGACCCCACCCTACTCCAATATGATAGGTGTCCTTATATAAAGAAAACCATATGAAGACAGGCAAGCATGCACACAGGGAGAATACTATGGGGTGATTGCAGGTATGCTACCACAAGACAAGGAACTAGAAACTCAGAGAGAAGACTGTTATAGATCCTTCCCTAGCAACTTTGAATATCTGCTGATACCTTGATTTCAGACTTGTAGCTTCCAGAACTGTGAGACAATACATTTCTGTTGTTTGGGCCACTGAGTTTGTAGTACTTTGTTACAGCAGGCCCAGCAAACTAATAGAACACATCTCTATTTCCAAACATTTTTGCTTTTGAAAGTGATGTTGAAGTGAATATTATTGTATCTAAATGGTGTTCTCTTCTTCAATTATATTATTTTACAAAATAAACTTTATTAGAGTAAAATTCAGATACAATATATGCACTCATGTTAAAGATGCAGTTTAAGGAGTTTCAAAAGATTTATATACCATTTTGGCCAGAACTCTAATCAAAATGCAGAACTTTCCCATTATTCCAGAAACTTTACCCATGTTCCATGTAGTCAGTCTTTCCCATCTCCTGACCCAAATAACTCTGCTCTGATCTCTCTGTTTGAGGTGGGGGGGGGTGTATGTATCTGTGTCTGGCTTCTTTCGATAAACCTGTTTTTATATATGTCAGTAATTCATTTCTTTTTATTGCTGAGTGGCTTTTCATTATATGAATATAACATAGTCTGTTTATCCAGTTACCTGTTGATTGATATATGGATTGTTTCCAGATCTTGGATATGAAGAATAGGGTTGCTAAGAATATTTATGTGCAAGATTTTATTTGGACACATGCTTTCCATTTTCTTGGAAAAATAACTGGAAGAAGAATGGCTGGGTCTTATGGTTATATATTTTTAGTGTTAGAAGAAATTGCCAAATTGTTATCCCAAGTGGCTGCCTCTAGTAAAGAAGTGTGAGAGTTCCAGTTGCTCCACATCCACACTAATGCTTTCTCTTCTGGGAGTTAGTGCTGGTACATAGTGGCTTTAATTTGCATATTGCTGATGACTAATGATGGATTATAATTGGAAAGGTCCTATTTCTAATAAAGTCACATTCCCCAGTATGGGTGGCCAAGATTTGGTTAGGTTATATCTTTTTGGGAGACACAATTCAACCCACAATATGTGTAACAAATGCAGGAAATCAAAATTAGATAGACTTAAAGAGCAGAAAGAAAAGATGAGAAAAGAAATAGGCAACTGAGAGAAGAGAAAATTGTATTTTATGTAGATCAAAGGAACAACCCAGATCAAATAAATATCTCAGGTGAACATTTCACACTGGGCGGTTGGGAAGGATTATAGTGGCTCTCCAGCTTTATACCATCTGTCCTTGTGAATGTTCTTTTTGACCATGAAGATGTTATTTTTTTCCTTTTATACACATGGGTCACACTTCTTCTTTCTCAGGATTATTTTTAAAATGTCATTGTAAAGTGTGACTATTTCCATGATAAAATGCTCATGTTCTTCCTTTGAATATTAAGTGCTTGTAAATGGCTTGTTGGCTGTGATTTTGTTCCTTTACAGTTCTTTATGCTAATTATACTGATGTTTAAAGAGCTAGTGCAGCTATTTTGCTCGCCAAAGAGATACTACTCCTTGCTTGCCTCAGAGAAGGAGAGGAAGGCCGAATCTGAGGCTATGAATTTTTGAAAACACCCCAGTGTAATGCAGTTTGACACATTACTAAAGTATAATTTAGATTTTGCTCTTAAAAGATGGATCCATGTACATTGCTGATACTATAGCCTTCAGACCATCCACAGGTGCAGATGCTATCAGCAGTTTTAGAGGAATGTCCTCAATTCATATTGCTTGCATGGTCTTTATGTTGTTTGTGAATATCTGGAGGTAGGGATAGGATGTTGTGATAAAAATAGGGATGTATTTCTCATGTCTTTTCTCCATGTTTCAACTTCCCACATATTCACTTGAAAGCCTTAATGACTCCAGAGTAGCAGCCAGAAAGTCAATACTTATCCCATACATTTGGCAAACATTCTTTTGGTTTCTCTTTTATCAATTATCCCCCCAATTTAATATACCAAATTGAAGCAATACTTGGTACCAACATGCATACATATTAACCAGGGCTCACTCATGATCAGTGATGTTGCAATGTTTTTATGCCATTGTTACCAGTTTAACTTTCTCAAACCTATTTAGATATCCTGCTTCAGAGATTAGTCAAAAGGTTGTAAATCTTCATTTACCATGAAATAGCACAATGTTTTTTTTTAACTGAAGGAAGAGTGGACACAGGAAAATTTCTAGATAAATGAAAACCTTTGGACATCTATTATTTAAGGTTATATCTGTTTAATTGATAAAGAACTTAAACATTGCCAAAACAAAATCAGAGGGTTTTTTTTCCTTTGAAAGTTATAATGATGATCAGAACAATCTATCAATGTCTAAATTTAAAAATTTTACGTTAAGCCTTAAGTTAAAGATACAAAATATGGCTTAACTCATCTTTTAAACCGGACAGATTTTAGTCTATGTACTGCTTTTTCTCCTAGAGAGATTCAACAGCTAATTATAGGAGGTAGATTATGAAAGTTCAAAATGAGATTAGTAAAAAAGTGCCATGGTGGGCTGAGTGTGAGACAGATAGCTAAGAGAATAGGAGCATTATCTTTGAAATCAAAATGCCTGAGTTTGAATTCCCACTCCACTAGACTGTAGCTGTGTGACCTTTGTCAATTAACTTAGCCCCTTGCCTTAGTTTCCACATCTGTAAAATGGGTATACATAGTACCTACCTCCTGAAGGTGTTATGTAAGGACTCGTAAAGAATTTACAATGGTTTTGGTGTCTTGGAATTGCCTACTATTTTTTAAAGATTTTATTTACTTATTTTCAGAGGGGAAGGGGGGGAAGAGAGAAAGAAACATCAATATGTGGCTGCCTCCCACGTGCCCCCACCAGGGACCCAGCCTGCAACCCAGACACATGCCCTGCCCGGGAATTGAACCAGTGATCCCCTGCCTCGCAGGCCCACAGTCAGTCCACTGAGCCACACCAGCCAGGTCATGAATTGCTTACTTTTATTATTTGTTAAGTTACTTGGGCAGTATCAATATTGCACCAATTGAAACTCTGAAATATTTTGAGACAAATTTTAAATTTCCTATTTTGAGACAAGTTTGTGGCTGTCAGTATGAGAACATCAGAAGAAAGCATTTGATCTAGCCATTGAGATGGCATAGAATAATCTGGCTGCTCAATCTTAAAGAGAATTCTGACCCCAAATTGCTTGGTAGCCAATGATGTATGAGTGGGAAAGATAATGCAGACATTTATTTGCAGATTTTCCCTCAGTGAAGACAAAACTTCATGTAAATAATGTGAGCGATAATATAGATTAAAGAATACATAAGTATAAGAAAAAGGGCTCTCCCTGATTTTCCACTCACCTTAGGTAAATTGCCATTTCTTAGTTTTCCTACTGATTCTCTACTCCCACTGCTGAGTGACTGATCTGCCAATGGCAAGGACAAATGCTGAGAACTCAACATGGTGCCATTGTGAGAGAGAGGAAAATTATTTACCAGGTGGCAGATTGATTATAATTAATCCCTCACATCATTGAGAGCTCTGCTGGTTTGGAATATTAGTTCCACTAGAGCTGTAACAATTCTCCCAATAATGCAAAAACCAAAATTGCCAAATGACCCATTTAGGATTCAGCATACCAGTTAATGAGATGGCAAAATGTTACTCTATTTTCTGTGGTAATTGAGCCTGATTGTGAAGAGACAGTAAGGGGTCAAGGTGGTTATGTGTTGAGTATGGAATTCAAGTGATTCTTTGGAGGACTTCTGCGCTAGTGTTACAAATGGCTGGAATTTATAGCAACCCAAGTCAGACAGGATCTTTAAGGACTCCTATCTTTTAGGAAAGGTAAACCACCATGATCAGCTGTGAGCAAAAGAAAAATTGGGTAATGAAAGAAGGAAGTTATAGACACCTGCATTGTGACCAATTGTAAAAATCCAGATGTTAGGTTTTAAGCATTTTTTCTGGTTGCTTTGTCATATATATACCAATTTATGTCCCTTATCTTCTTTTCATGAGCTAGTTTCTATAACATGTATTTAAGGTGGTTAACC
The DNA here is from genome assembly GCA_004024845.1 of Tonatia bakeri. Taxonomy (NCBI): domain Eukaryota; kingdom Metazoa; phylum Chordata; class Mammalia; order Chiroptera; family Phyllostomidae; genus Tonatia; species Tonatia bakeri. The sequence goes on along the minus strand of PVIA01012142.1, from coordinate 32,405 downwards.
TTATCATTTAATCTTAAGTTTACAGATCATCAAAAAAAGGGGGGATCGTGACTAAACTAGAAGGGGAATCAATATCACAGAAAAAAATGGAATGTTGGCAGTTTAGAGTTTAATATTGGGGGTAGAAAGTGAGGGTGTCTTATTTCTATCAGGTTAGGTGAGAACAGGATTTGGGGTCATTTTTGCCATTTGAAAGTTACATATAGTGGGTTTAGATATGGACTTGTCAAAGGCGGGTAGAATGTACCAGACTTCATCAAATCAACATAATCTACACCCTGATTTATACTTGCATCTCTATCACAGTGGGGAAACGTCACTTAAATTTTGTCTGTAAGAAGGATCCACATGTTATTTTAATTGGAAAGCAGAATAGAGGTAGAAGATGTTATGGTACAGCAGCATTAAAAAGAGACTTGGGGAATTGCAGACAGGTTTGTAGAAGACATAGCGTGAGCCCCTGTAGGGCAGCTGAGATGTCATCAGTGGCCTGTGAAGGTTCCTGCAGTTCCAGTTTCTCTGAAAAATATCACAGGAAAATAACACAGGAGTGTTATTTCTGAGCTTGACTTGTCTAGCACTTTCAATGGTTGTTTCATACTCTAATTTCCTATGTTAAGCTCCTTTCTCCTTGAGATGCTTAGGGTGGCATCTGTCATACTGACTTATTTCTGATGGATACAGTCATAGATTTATCCTAGACTGAGAAAAAGGTATTTGGAGAATTAAGAACAAAAGTCATTATACCTGGGTGGGGAAAAGTAAGTTTACAGTTGTGAGTGCGTGAAGCACAGTGTATTCTTGTATTATTATTTGTTAATTATTGTATTATTTTCCATATGAATGACTATAAATGTACTTTTGCCTCATCCCTTATTACATCAAAATGACAACTGAAAATTCCCTAGAAAGGAGACAAATGAGGTGTTAAATGCTACCTAGAAAGTCCTACACATGAGTATTTCCTAAGCATGGGAGTAGGTTGCTGTTTGTCCAGCACCAAATGAAGTGATTGGCTGTTTGGTAGAAGCCCTGTTATGTAAAAAGCACACACCTTTAAACACTGGAATGTTACTGGAAACAAATAACTGCTCATTTTGAGAGGCATGCCTGAACTGGGACCGGCCCATGTAACCTCATGCCTCTCACTTTAATTTTCCTCTAAGGTATATGTTTCCTGCAATGGTAGATTGATTGGCCCACATTATATGAACTTCTATTCATATTCTCCCTCTTCCTCTCCCCCTCCCTTCCTCTTTCTGTCCCTCCCTTTCTCTGTTCCCTCATCCTCAATGTTTCTCATTGCCTCTATCACTCTCTCATAAAAACATAAAATTGAATTTGCCTAAATTAAATGTGTACATAATTTATGCACACTGAATCTCTCCTGTTAATTACTCTTTTATTTCTTCCCTTGAATTATTTACTTCTAGTATTCAATATGAACATAGTATGGACCTCAAATAATGCTAGTTTTCTCAGGAAATTTGTTGTGTAACTTACAACTTGTCTTTTATTCTTAGCTTCATAATTTAGTTTGGGTAACAAGCAAATCAATACTGTCATAAGTAAATCTCTAATAGAATTATATACAATATATAGGTCTTGAGTTTTTGGTGAGTAATCAATGTTTATAAAGCACAGCAAAGTACCCTAAAGCAGAAACTCTAGATCACTAATATGCTTATATTTGAACTTGGGACTGGAGTTCCCACCTAACCTATCTCAAGACCAGTGAACAGTCTCAGAATTTATAACACTTGCAAGCTACTAACTTAGTCTGCTTCAAAGATACTGTCAGAAAAAATGAGACTCCTGTGTCAGAGATAAATGAAATTATTACTCATGGCACAGCAAGCAGTATGAGTATCAGAACATTCACATCAGCTCCCTCTGCCCCACATTCCATAGGGACAATAAATGGGCCTATATGGATGTCTGCACAAACAGAGGGTTGCAATTCAGAAGAGCAATGCTGAGATTAGAGAATCTCAGTCATTCATAAAGGGCAGTAAACATGCCTTTCCTTTGATCTGGAGGGAGATAGTACTGTTTATTCGACTGGACAGTAAATGAACTTGCCCTTTGTTCCAAAGACGGACACCATTGCATCTTCCAAGCTTATTCATTATACAAATGTCCTTGAAAAGACAGCCTATAAAAAAGGTGCTTAAAATCTCTGTTCACGAGATGTGCAGAAGCAGAAAGGCCCCATAGAGAACTGTGTCCTAACAGACCTGCCTTTGCAGTCTGAGGTTGATCTTTTCATTGTGATTCAGTTTCCACCCCTGGGATATGTATTATCAATGCATTGCCTCCTGGAATGTTTTTGACTTGGTGTTATTATATCAAAGATGTATGAGAAAAAGTATCTCTTTGTTTTCAATAATGTGAGCTCTCATAAATCAATACAGTAAGGGAGCAGTCACTCTGACATTCACTGTCCTGATGCAAAATCAAAGTGGCGGAAAGAAATGAAAGAGCTTAGCCAAGATTCACTTTGTCCCTTGATGACATCTGGACACATTCTCTTCATCAATTTATAGAAAATGTAGAGACATTGAAATAAAGAACAAAATAACATTGAAATAAAGAAAAATGTAGAGACATTGAGGGAAGGGGAGAGGGGATAACGGGGAAAATAAGGGAAAGGTTGTCAAGGAATAAGTATAAAGGACATGTGGACAAAGCCAAAGGAGGTAGGTTTGAGGGTGGGAGTGGGAATGGCTGGGGTAGAGGGGGGAGTAGTGGGGGGAAAATGGAGACAACTGTACGTGAACAACAATTTTAAAAGTAAATTTTTTAAAAATGTGCCTGAAAGCACTTACCCTCATGTTTTCTCTTCTTCCCTCCCCTATCTGGGGTAAGTCGCCTTCCAATCCTGACTTCTTAGGAATCTAAGTTAGGATGGAGTGAGAGCCCTGGACCTTTCACCTAAGAGCAGAGGCGCTACTGCCCCCTATCCCTGTTCTCAGAGTAACCCAGCAGAGCATTCCTTTCACTTGGCCTTCTCTTGGGTCTGATTCCTGAGTGCAAACTCACAGGCACCTTCCTTGCCTGAACCTTAGGAATCCTGTGGTAGATGCCCTCTCACCACGCCTTCTCTTGCCTATGATTCCCTGAGCTCACATATGCTGGTGATTTCTGTATGTTCCTCTTAGGAACCCAGCAGAGGATTCCCTTCTACTTGGTCCTCATACAAGGCTCATTCCCTGAATGCATACATATGGAATCCGCCTGACTTTCTTCTTAAGGGATACTGCATGGGACTCTTTCACTTGGCCTTCTCTGGAGCCAATTCAAGAAGTGCACGTACATTGCTGAACTTCCTCTTCATGGCATATGTGGAGAAGATAGAGCCCAGAAACACTCAGTGCCTGCTTTTATTACCATGCACTTGAATTGTTTGCATAGGCAGTCTCGGTGGATTTTGGCACAAGGGAAAGCCCCAGTGTCCCTTTTTGTGTTGCATTCCTGAAATTTGTCTGGATTTGTGATAAAACTTTCCATTAGTAAAAGCAGCTTATTTTACCCAGGAGGACCTGAGGCTCAGGGTGTGGGGAGCAATCTGATCTGTTACTTAAATGTAGCATCCATTGACATCTCATCCTGAAAATTTGCAATCTGGATCTCCTTTGCTTAGTTATTACCCAGCTAGTTAATTTATCTGCCTTAGGAGTACTTCCAAAATGCAATGCAAAACTCCACTTCAAGATCCCAGTGCCTGATTCTACATGATTTACAACATCTAATGCCAACGAGTGTCAGGGGTCACAGACCGGGAACAATTCATTATAATAAATCATTGCTATCTCTTGAAAATCTATGGATTTGTGAGCAGTGTAGTTTGGTGTTATGGGGACAGAGAAGTTCATGCTCAAATCAAGGATTTACAACCTGGCCTGTACGACAGAACATGCAGCCTAGGACATTTACATCGGAGTTGCAGGAGCCCCTGTGGAAGCAGGCTTTGTGCAGCCACACCGAGCACAAATACAGCACCTTGAAAGCACCGTGAAAAAATAAACATGAGTGGGCAATTTTGTGAAAATGAAAAACAGGATACACAATAAAATCTTGGCTAGATGTCTTTCAGGACACCATCGGCTCACCACTCTTCTCTGACATGGCCCTGGCAGTCTGGTGAGATGACCAAGACAAAAAGGCCTGGTATGAGGCAATGCCTCCAGACTGCAGAAAGCAAGCCATGCTATTTGTGAGCTCAGGCTTTCTTGGTTTGGAGTATTTTTTTAACCTTGTTTTTTTTTTTCTCTTCTACAAGAAATATTTTTGGAGCAAATGGATAGCTTATTTCGACAGGAAATGGGATCATTACTTTGCCAGCTGATAGCAGTGTTCAAGGTCAGCTTCTGAGTAAAGGAAAGTCTGTCCCTGCAGATAGATAGATATCTGTGTGCTGCTTCAGGGGACTTAGAAGTTAATGGGGGACTGAACCCATGCCAAATACACATGCGAACAGTGAAAGTGCACAGCTATATCACTCTGATGGTAAAAGTTGGGTATGTTTTATGATGATCAATTTATTTCTCTCCATAATGGGCTGCACTAAAATTTTTTTAACTGTAACTGACAAAGCCCTCTTTACATGCTAAGCATGCAGATAAGGTCACAATGATTTTAATCATAATGTCAGCATCTGTATGATTTCTCATGTCAGCACTGCAAGACTGTGCCCCCCTCCTTCCATAGGGCTCATCACTGCTATATGGTCAAAGCCCATTTACTGGAACGTTGATTCTTATTCTGTAGGAACTATGTTATGTCTGGAGTTGAAATACAAACATAAAATGAGGGTTTCTGCATGTGCCACTGGAAGCAGATGCCAGACAGCTCACAGTGAAACCAGAGATTACCACCCATGCACAGAAATCTGGGGAGAGAGTTCCCGAATCTCTATTGCCCTTGCCAAGGTGATTCATCATAAGTAGAACCCAGGAACCAGATGGGGCTCCATGCTACCCTTACCTCACAGTTTAAAACCAAGTGGTTTCAACAGTCCTATGTTACTCATGCTTACTGATACAGTGATGCCTTTGCTAGCCCAGGCATAACTTCTTAGGTTTTCTTCTGTTTCCTCTTATTGTGGTTGTTTGGAGGGAGAGAGGTGAGGAGGGTATGAGGCAGTGCAGACATAAAGTGCTCTCTCTCCTCCCCTGTAACAATCAGCTGTGGCTACCACATACCACCCTAGTTTAGACTTCCTAACGTTATAACCTCTTATTTTTACCATTATTATATAGTCACTAATACCCAAGCCACACCATGGTGTTAGACTTACTTCATCATAGAAAGGTTTCAGGTTCAGCCAATTATGCTTATTGCTGCATGCATCACACACACTGGTGGGTTCTTTACCAAATCCATTTCCTTCTATTCACACGTCCCTTCTCCCACATCCCTTGCAGCAGATAGGCCATGTGGATGGATATTAAAAAAAAAAAAAAACCTCCAGGTCCAACACAACAAAATATCTCTTGCACTTCCTTCCACTTTCTTCTGGCAGACTGAAAAACAAAAGCCAGCAGGAGATCCTGAGGTCCTTTCCATGCAGTAGCAGTGCTATGAGAAGGAGGAGCCTACTCTGTAGGTCAATCCGATTGCCACCCACCCAACACCCATATTGAGCTGTTGCATGGGAGAGCATGATGTTTGCATTACATTAAGTCACAGAACTTGAGGGTTGCTCATTACAGTGATTAGCCTTCCTGGTCAAATGCATCCTGATAGTTTAAGGTTTCATTTAGACCTTAGTTACCACTCCCAATCCCTTCCTTATGCTTTCTCACCCAGTTTATTTACAAAACATTTTCAAAGAATGTAGGACCTTAAAGTGGAAAGGAATCAGAACCCATGAAGATCTTTTCTCTGGAGAATATTTGGACCCTTTGTTAATTTGTCTGCTCTGTCTTTCTTGACAAGCTACCTCTTTTCTCAAAAAGCATGGGAGCTGGTATTCTCACAATCTCTGGGACTGAATACACCATCAGTTTCTTAACAGAAATAAAAACAAATTATCTCTGAAAGACTGTACTTTAAACTTCAAAAATTACTTTAGTTAAAGTTCCGTGATATATAATATCACAATAAACATGCATGCATGCACACATACACAGAAACAGGTACCATGAAAGAAGGTTGACAAAAAGATTCACAAACTGTAGATATTGGCATTATAAGACATATTGGTATTATTGCTAAAGAAATAAAAGAGTGGTGAAAATGATGACTATGATTAATTATATTATTTTTTAATAAATAGTTACCTACCACCCCTGATACCTTGAAAAGAGTATACTGGCCCTTCCCCAGCACATTGATGCTGAACTTCCCCATGTGGCTTGCTTTCACCAATAGAAAATAGGTAGAAGTGAAGCTTTGCAATTCCCAGACCTAGGTCTTATGAGGCATTGTGCATTTCCAGCACCACCCCTCTTGGAGATTTAGATTCCTGCCCTGAGAAGAATATGACCTAGGTAGCTCCTGCCCATTAATCCTGTGTTTCAGAATGAGACACATGAGAATACTTTTATTTTTCCAAGCTTTATTGACATATAATTGATCTGTAACATTGTGCAAGTTTAAGGTGTGCAATGTGTTGATTTGATACATTTATATATTGCAAAATAATTACCACCATACCATTAGCTAGTATGCCCAACCCATCATAAAACTGCCATTTCTATTTTTGTGGTGAGATAATTTAAGATCAACTTACTTAGCAACTTTCAAATACATATACAGTATTATTAGTTATCATCACCATGCTGTACATTGGATCCCCAGAAATTGTTAATCTTATAACTGGAAATTTTTCCCATTGACTAACATCTTTCCATTTCTCCTAAACCCTTGTTTCTGGTAACCAGCAATTTATGCTATGTTTCTCTGACATTGGCTTTTTTTAAAAAAGATTTTTATGTATTTTATTTTTTTAGAGAGGGGAAGAGAGGGAGAAAGAGGGAGAGAAACATCAGTGTATGGTTGCCTCTGTGTGCCCCCTTCTGGGGATCTGGCCCGCAACCCAGGCATGAGCCCTGACTGGGAATTGAACTGGTGACCCTTTGGTTCACAGGCTGGCACTCAATCCACTAAGTCACACGAGCCAGGGCAAGACTTTGGCTTTTTTAGATTCCACATATAAGTGAGAGCATATGGTATTTGTTTTTCCCTGTTTGCATAATGCCTCAAGGCTCATCCAAGTTGTTTCAAATGGCAGGACTTTCTTCTTTAAAAAAAAAAAACGTATTTTCCTTTTAATTTTTTTTAAAGATTTTATTTATTTTTAGAGAGGGAAGGGAGGGAGGCAGGGGGAGAGAAACATCAATGTGAGGTTGCTGGGGGACATGGCCTGCAACCTAGGCATGTGCCCTGACTGGGAATCGAACCTGTGATGCCTGGTTCGCAGCCCACGCTCAGTCCACTGAGCTACACCCACCAGAGTGACTTTCTTCTTTTTCATGGCTTTCACTAGGACTTCCCTTACTAAGGTGAACAGACATGGTGAGAGTAGGCACTCTTGTCTTGTTCCTGGTGTTAGAGGAAAAGCCTTAAAACTTTCACCACCGGCCCTGGCTGGCGTAGCTCAGTGGATTGAGCTCGGGCTGCGAACCAAAGCATCGCAGGTTGGATTCAACGCACACTGATGTCTCTCCTTTTGTCTTTGTCCCTCCCTTCCCTCTCTAAAAATAAATAAATAAATAAAATCTTTAAAAAAATTAAAAAAAAAGAATTTTAAAAAAACTTTCACCACTGAATATGATTTAGCTCTGGGTTTATCATATGCAGACTTTATTGTGTTGAGGTACATTCCCTCTATACCCAATTTGTTGAATCTTTTTATCATGAAATGTTGCATTTTGTCAAATGCTTTTCCTGCATCTATTGATATGATCATATGACTTTTACCTTTTGTTCTATTGATGTGGTGTATCACATTGATTGATTTGTGTATGTTGAATCATCCTTGCATCCCAGGGATAAAACCTGTTTAATCATGGTGTATGATCTTTTTAATGTTTGCTCCTATTTTGTTGAAAAGTTTGAATCTATATTTATCGGGGATATGGGTCTATAGTTTTTCTAGTGTCTTTATCTGACTTGGTATCAGAGTAATGCAGTTTTGTAAAATGAGTTTGGGAGTTTATTTCTCTTCAATTTTTGGGAAAAGGTCGAGAAGGATTGACATTAATACTTCTCTACATGTTTGATAGAATTCACCAGTGAAAGCATCTAGTCCTGGGCTTTTTGTATTGGGAGATTTTTAATTACTGATCCACTCTCTTTGTTATTTGTCTATTCAGATTTTCTATGTCTTCATAATTCAATCTTGGTAAGTTGTATATTTCTAGGAATTTTTCAGTTTCTTCTAAGTTATTTAATTCATTGGTCTATAATTGTCTATGGTACTCTCACAACATTTTCTATTTCTGTGGTATCTGTGTAATGTCTCCTATTTCATTTCCAATTTTATTTGAGTTCTCTCTCTTTCTTTCTGTGTTAGTCTGGCTAAAAACTTGTCAGTTTTATTTATATTTTCAAAAAACTCTTTTTAGTTTCATTGATCTGTTATATATTTTTTCTGGTCTCTACATCATTTATTTGTGCTGTAATCTTTATTTCCTTTCTCTGCTAACTTTGATCACAGTTGATGCTTCTTTTTCTAGTTCCTCAAGGCAAACAGTTATTTATTTGAGATCTTTATGTCTTTACTGAGATATAATTGACATATTTCTTATTTCTTAATGCAGGCATTTATCTCTATAAATTTTCCTCCGGAACTGCTTTTGTAACATCCCATATATTTGCTACATGGTGTTTTAATTTTTGTCTCAGATATTTTAGAAAAGATTTTATTTATTTATTTTTAGAGAGATGGGAAGGGAAAGAGAAAGCAAGGGAAAGAAACATCAATGTGTGGTTGCCTCTCATGTGTCCCCCACTGGGGGCCTGGCCCAAAACCCAGGTATGTGCCCTGGTGGGGAATTGAACCGGCAACCCTTCAGTTCACAGGCTGGCATTCAATCCACTGAGCCACACCAGCCAGGGCTGGTTTATTCACTGATACTTTTTTTAATCTACAAGCCACAACTGACAGTTTTCTGTAATTTGCATAAAAAACATATTCCTTCAGACAAGATTTATTGAGGGTCCATTGGATGATAGGGAAGCAACCAGAATAATACATATTTCTGTTGCAGTTGAGGAACTTACAGTATAATAGGAAAAGACATATAAATGAATTATGTAGTGATGTGATATAGAGAATTGTTAGGGTTCATTAATTGTGTGAAGAGTAAATAAATAGCTTCAATGGGGATGAAGTGTTGTAATCCTGATTTTGGTAAGAAGTATTTGATTTATGCACTATTAAAACTGAAAGAAACTTTTAGGGATTACATTCTTTAATTCCTTATTATATAGTAAAGAAACTAGAGTAATGGGATGGTGAGTGGGATTTTTCCTGTTAGGCGGAGCTTGGCCATGAAAGAAAACAGTTGGTTAAAATACACACACACACACACACATACACACACAAAAAAAACAATAACAACTTGGTGATTCATTTAATCTCAAGAAGGCCTTTTTATGAACACCATCTACTCAAAGGCATTTAGAGGCAATCTCTACTACCATTATCCACTCTCTCATCCCAGAGCTGGCTAAGACCTAGAGATGGCAGGAAAGACAGGCTTGCCAGTTTTTGTAATGCACAGGGTACCCAAAGAAAGGCTTTGCCTTCCCTGTCCAAGACTTTCCTCCTAAATCCAACTGCTGATAGTGATGGGTTTGTTCTAAGAGAATCACTTACAAGTTTTGACTAGTTTGCAAGGGAGACTGGGTTTTCTTTCCCTACTTTCTTATTTGGGAGTCCTGGTACCATAGCCTAATAGGAGTTATTAGACAGTATTGGGGGTAGTTTGCCAGGCATCCTCTGGAGGTTCATGACATAGTAGGCAGAAAGATTGATGCCACTTTCCAATCTCCAGATGTCTGAAGTTGGGAGTCCAACTGCAGTGGTTGAGGCCAAAAAGACTCTAAGAGATCATGGTGCAGGGCTTGAAAAAAATACTGAAGCATCTTCATCCCATTGTAGTTTCATAATCCTTGAAGTAGAGGACAAGAGCAGTTTCTATAGTTATAAGGGGACCTCTAGGGTTTCTCAAGCCACTGTCTGACCAAGCATTGTGACGCTCAACCCAGAGAAGGGATAGTAAGTATGGAATATTGACATGTATCCAGAGAGAGATAATATATTTCTCTCTGTAGAGGTCCTCAGCACTGGAGGGATCCAGAGAAAAGTTGACCACTGCCTTGACTATTACCCATATCACCTACATATCAGTAGCCACTGGCAGAATCAACCCAAATTAGGGTGAGACATGGGCTCCAATAGCCAACAGTTATATATGGACATCTCCATGCCCCTCATTTTCCTCCCTGTTCCCAAACCTGAAGGAGCTATATGTGTAAGAGTGAAGTAGAAGGAATATCCAGACCCAGACCCCTGATGCCCCCCCATCCCCCCACACATACAGGTACATTGAGCAAAGGAGTGATACAGGGAACAAACCATAATCCCTGTTACCCCAGTTCCCTCAACACGCAAACTCAGTGTTAATTGTATTAACTTTAACATAATAAATGTGACATTAAGTTTTTAAATAGGATAAAAATTTAATATCCAAAAATAAAGTAACCACCCAATTTTATTATATGGGACCAGAGAAGTTGCAATTTCATTGTCTTTCTTTTAACTGTGTTCAACTTTTTCAGATTTATAATTTAACCAGTTCACAGTGGTGTATCAAGGTAGGGCTTAGGGGGAAGGGGAGTGACAGGGAAAACATTTTATCACTAACATTTAAAAAAAAACTACTGGGCCCATGTTGATAATAAAAGCATGCCAACTATTAGTTGACTTATTATTATTTTTTCATTTCTCCAAAGACAACAATGTACAGCCTGCACTTGGGGCAGTCCTTACCAAACTTCCCTTATTACTTGACAGCCAATTGTGGACTTCCCTCAAAGATATTTACCCTGGTTTGATGATTTGCCCAAACAAACTTCTTTTTTCTGGGGAAAGAAAATTTATTGAGGGGCAGAATATTTTGTAGACATTTTCTAATCTCTGGCCTTGATTTAAAATTACTTCTATTTCTCTTTAAATCATTACAGGTTTAGGCAGACAGCGTAGGTCACTGGAATCCTTTGAGAAGCAGGTGTGGAGACTGAGTTATGAGTGCAAGAAGGTTACTGTGGGATAATGCCTGAGAAAGATAAAAGGGGAAAAGGAGCCAGATTGGGCAACAAGAGACTTAGTGCACAGTGCAGCTCTGACAGAGTCCCAGCCAACCCAGTAGGGAGCTGTGAAGTAAAGATTTGTTATGAGAGGATCCTTGTGCTGGGAAGGATTGGTGAGGCCTTACTAGTCCCACTCTGTGCAGACATTGACTAGGGGCTGCCAAGGAAGAACATGGCATCTTCTGGAAAGATGTCACAATCAGTTCATGCTGCTATAAGCAATATAACATAGACAATGTGGCTGAAACAAAAAAAAAATCTTTTTCACAGTTCTGGAGGCTAAGAAGTCCAAGTTCAAGTTGTTGGCAGATCTTGTGTGTGGTGTGGGCCTCCTTTCTCCTTTGGAAATAGCAGTTTTCTTCTTGTATCCTCCCATGGTGGAGATCAGACAGAGAGAAAGTGATGTCTCATGTCTCCTCTTATAAGGGCACAAATCCCATTCATGAGGGCTCCTCCCTCATGACCTGATTACCTCCTAAATTCCCCACCTCCAAATTCAATCACATTGGGGGTTAGGATTTTAACATATGAATTTTAAGAGGACACACAAACATATAGCCCATAGCACCTGAGGAGGACCCTGAACCCCTTACTGAATAGCAAATTCTTTTTTGCAAGGAAACCTAAGCCAGCATATTCCTGGCTTCCACACATGACACATTACATTTCTGCATCCCCAGCTTGTCTATTAATTTTAAAAGTATAATAAATGCTTTATGAGCTCTCATTAGATACTCATCAACCACTTCTATATCCAAACAATGTGTGGATACCCAGCATGTTAAACTGTTAGGAAGAATCCATTTAGTAAACATGGAACTGGAATGTGTGACTTGATTCAATTCTGTGTCACATTTTAGCTTCCCTGACAAAAAGAATTATCTTTAATTCATGTATATACCTTCCCATTCCCTTCTCACCCCACAGACACCAAAAATATAGGGCCTGGCAGGGTAGCTGGTGCCCAGGAAGGTCACAGTAAACATCATGTCTTCCCTTCCCTTCATTGTCAGTGTAGTCTTTGTGTCACTTGCAATTGCTGGTGGTTCTGATTCTGGTTTTGACTTCAATTCATTTTGTCTGTTTTCTTCTTTATAAAAGAAGGATTAAAATCTTCAATAGTAAGTGATAATAAAAAAATACTGAAAAGAAGAAATGTAATATTAAAAAAATTGAACTACTATTTTCTGAGACCTATGACTCCAGTGGCAACCCTGGAAAGTAATCTGTTTTTCCAGTGCCCCAGAGTAATAGCTGGGAGCAAGATATATTACAGACTGAGGGATTTGAGCATTCGTATGTCAGCACAAATTTAGAAAGGGAGGAAGGGAAGGGAAGGAAGAAAGGTGAAGGAAAGGAGGAAAGTTATAAGCAGTAATTATTGTTTTAAAGATTTCATTTATTTATTGAGAGAGGGAAGGGAGGGAGAAAGAGAGGAAGATAAACATCAATGTGTGATTGCCTCTCATGTGCCCCCTACTGGGACCTGGCCCTCAACCCAGAAATGTGCCCTGATGGGGAATCAAACTGGAGACCCTTTGGTTCGTAGGCTGGTACTCAATCCACTGAGCCACAACAACCAGGGAAGGTAGTAATTCTTCACCTATATTTGAAGTTTGGGAGGCTCCTCTGAGGAAATTTAATAACAATTTTCATTTTGGCTGTGGACTGAGAATAATTTTACTTCCAGGACCAGGACATCTAAATACAATAGGGAAGTCCAGCTGGTCGCTGGGATGTCAGGAACCCTTAGCTGCCCAAGAAGAACTAGTCCTTTGCAAATGATCACTGTCTGTCGGTAGCATCTCCCACAGGGTTAAGTCTAGCAAGTCATGGGGTTGCCATGAAACCCAAATAAATGAATAATGATCAGTTGTTTCAAAGGATATAACTTCATTTGCAAAGGTGTCCACTGATAGATGCCTGTCAGTACTAGGAGACAAGCCATTGACTCCTGACTTCCTGAAAGTACGTTGGGGAGAGCTGCAAATTGAGAGGCTAACATAAAGCCACAGGGGGGCTTCTCTGTGATGCAACTGATTATCATGTTCTGCTAGATAATTTACTTATTTCAAGTACATGATTAATGAAATAATTATTAATAATTAGAAGATGCCCAGAAAGTAAAAAAAAAAAAAAACAACACAATGTTCTGACTAGCTATCAGTAATTGTCAGGCTCATACTAATAATGCCCAGGAAATGAAAAGGTTCTGGCATTTTCCTTTGACTTTAGTAAAAATGCCATTTCTGCCCTTGCAGGTGTGGCTCAGTTGGTTGGAGTTCCATACACTGAAAGGTCATGAGATAAGATAAGGTAAGATGCTCCCTAAAAAAAAAAAGGGGGGGGGATACCATTTCCTAATAGCAATCTAATGCTATGGGCAATGTATGTCCTGAAAATTATGTCATCTCAAAGCACCATTCCTCATTCCTCATGGCATCCTTTGCAGAGCAGAAAACACAAAGGAGGCCTGTAAGATATCAGCGCTAAATTAATTAGGGCCTTTCTAGTAGAAGCTTTTGTAAACAGTAACCCCCTTTTCTTCTTCTTCCTCATCTCTTCCTAAAATCATGTGTGCTGCAGGTCTCTTAAGGAGACATACTCTGTTACAGGAACAGAATCTGTTAGCTACCAGCTTGGCTTCTAATGAGAAAGCATTTATAAGACCAATCAACTCAGTTTCTATGAAATGGCTTTTGTTCTTGTGGTAGCAGGGAAAAACTCTTAGCAGATTTCCTCCTGTAGAAACTGCTCCATCCTTTTTTGGGGGGGTTATTTTCTTTACTACAACTAATCAAAATACTGTCATACTCACCATTGCAGAGTATTGCTAATGTCAATGAGCAATAGAAAGATCCTGGTCAGAGAGAAGGATCGTTTGTAGAGGTGGTTGCTAATTCTTCACCGGAGTATCTTTGGGATTACAGCCATCAAAAAGTGCTGGACTCCTCCCTGCTGTTGTCCAAGAAATTAAACAGGGATGACAGGAAGGCAGATAACAGGCCTCAAACACATTTTGCAGTTAGCTTCTCTGTGTGTGTGTGCTCTATAGGGTTTTCAAAAGAATGTGTATGGCACTCATGCTGGGTGCAGATATTAGAGGTTTTTGCAGGTCTGGGAGCCAGAAAGGGAGGAGGTAGAGAGTGTATTGGTATGGAGCAATTCAAAATAAGCCAAATGCAAAAAGCTAAATGTGGCAATTCAGGCTGTAGGAAGAGATAGGCCAAATTTTGTACAAAACTCATTAAAAATGTTTACACTGGGTTTTGCCTCAGAGAACCTAAAACTATACTTAAATTCCATAATTTTATCCTAAAGTTGGTCACTTTTGTTCATGCCAAGCTAAAATACACAACCAAAAGTCACAAAGATTAAGGTAGCTTGTTCCTACCAGGTCTTTGGGCAGAATAAATTTCTCATTTTAGCATGTCTAGTCACTGGCTACTCAAAAGTATGATATGTGGTCCAGCATCACATGGGAACTTGTTAGAACTACAAAATGCCGGGCCCTACCACAGAACTACTGAATCAGAATCTGCGTGTTAACAAGATACCCAGGGAATGTCTATGCACGTTGCACTTTGGAAAGCCTCTGTCTAAGGCACTTGCTAACCTTGCCTTAGAAGGAATGAAGATATGTATTGAGTTTCATAAGCAAAAATAAATGTATTCAACATACTATTTAACCTTATTTTTATAGAGAATTGTTTTCTTTTTAAAACAATTTGTATCCCAAGGTTTTGAAAAGACAAGTTGAAGTACTGTTCTATGGGAATGGCGAAATCAGACTTTTTCATAGCTAGGTAATATTTTGAGTGAGCTGTGGGCTATTTTCAGAACAGATGTTGTATTATGAGCCCAAAAGTTACATGACATTTTTTTAAAGATTTTATTTATTTATTTTTAGAGAGAAGAGGGAGAAAAACATCAATGTATGGTTGCCTCTCACGTGGCACCCACTGGGGACCTGGCCTGCAGCCCAGACATGTGCCCTGAACTGGGAATTGAACCGGGGACCCCATGGTTCACAGCCTGCGCTCAATCCACTGAGCTGCACTAGCCAGGGCACATGCCATTTTATAAATAGTAGGATTCCTTTTTGCTTTGGGAGCAGCAAACATGCAAATTCATGGTGCTGCCCACTTTATCTCACAGGGCTCTGAAAATTTTTTGATTATATTAAGGACAAATGGTTATTAATACAAAGCAGGTTATTTTTTAAAATGAGGGTACATTGTTCAGGGTAGTATAACCAGTCTTCAAGGACCACATATTAAGGAACAAATTTTAAAGTACATTCTGTCCAACAGCAGCAGAATACACATTGTTCTCAAACACACATGGAATATTCTCCAAGGTACATTATATATTAGGTCACAAAATAAGTTTGAACAAATTTAGAAAGACTGACTTCACACTATCTTTTCTAAGCAGAGTGGTATGAAACTAGAAATCACTAACAGGAGGAAAACTGAAAAATTCATAAATTGTGAATATTAAACCACACACTCCTAAACAACCAGTGGGTCAAAGAAGAAATCAAAAGGGAAATCAAACAATATCTTGAGATTTAAAAAAAATCCTGAAAACACAACATGCCAAAATGTATGGGATGCTGCAAATGCAGTCCTAGAGGGAAATTTATATATAATGATAAACACCTACATGAAGAAGAAAATAACAATTTCAAATAAACAGCCTAAATCTACACCTCAAAGAACTAGAAAAAAAGTAAGCCTACACAAAAGTATACAAAAAGAAGGAAATAAAGATCAGAACAGAAACAGAGACTAGAGAAGCAATAGAAAAGATCACAAATAAGTGCTGTTTTTTAAAAAAGATAAACAAAAATTGATGAAACTTTAGTGAGACTAAGAAAAAAGAAGTCTCAAGTACAATTAGAAGTGGAAGAGGAGATGCTACAAACTGATAGTATAGAAGTACAAAGTACCATAAGAGACTGCTACCAATATTTATATGCCAACAAATTACATAATCTAGAAGAAATGGATAAATTTCTAGAAGCATACAACCTATCAAGACTGAATCATAAGAAGAAATATAAAATCTGAATAGTCTTATAACTAATAATGAGATTGAATGAGTAATCAAATATATCCTAACAAAGAAGAGTCCAGGACCAAATGATTTCACTGATGAATTCTCCCAAACATTTACAGAATTAACACCAATCCTTCTTGAACACTTACAGGAATTTGAAGAGGAGAGGATGCTTTCAACCTTATATTACATGGCCAACATTACCCTGCTACCAAAACCAAACAAGGAAAGTGCAAGGAAAGAAAATTATGAGCCAATATCCTTGATGAACATAGATGCGAAAATTCTCAACAAAATATACTAGCGAATCTAATTCATCAGCACATTAAAAGGATTATACACCATGATCAAGTGCAATTTATCCCTAAGATAAAATAATGTTCAACAAATGAAAATCAGTAAAGGTGATACAACACATTAACAAAATCCAGGATAAAAATCATATCACCAGAGTTGATGTAGAAAAAGGATTTGACAAAACACAATACCCTTTCATGATTAAAAGAAGAAAGAAAGAAAGAAAGAAAGAAAGAAAGAAAGAAAGAAAGAAAGAAAGAAAGAAAGAGAAAGAAAGAAAGAAAGAAAGAAAAAAACCCTCTCAATAAATCAGGTATAGTTGGAATGTACCGGAACAAAATAAAGGCCATATAAAACAAGCCCACAGATATCATACTTAAGGGTGAAAAGATAAAAGCTTATCTTATAAAAGATAATTCCTCTAAGAACAGGAATTAGACAAGGGTGCCCACTTTTACTATTTCTGTTCAATGTAGTACTGGGAGTCCTAGCCAGAGCAATTAGGTAAGAAAAATAAAAGCATCCAAATCAGAAATGAAGGAGTAAAATTATGCTTGTTGACAGATGATATGATCTTATATGCAGACAACCCTAAAGACTCCTCAAAAAAATTATTAGAGCTGATAAAGGAATTCAGGAAACTTGTAGAATACAAAATCAACAGAGAAATCAGTTGCATTTTTATATACTAACAACAAACTGACACAAATTAAGAAAGCCATCCCATTTACAACAGCATCAAATATAATAAAACATTTAGGAATAAATTTAATCAAGTTGATGAAAGACCTACATATACCCTAAAAACTGTAAGACATTAGTGAAAGAAATTAAAGAAGACATGAATAAATGAAAAGATATCCTGAGATTTTGGATTGGAAAGATTAATATTGTTAAAATGACCATACTACCTAAAGTGACCTACAGATTCATTGTAATCCCAATCAAGATTCCAATGGCTTTTTTCACAGAAATAGAAAAAAAATGAAAATATATATGAGACTTAAGTCTTTTTTCCAATGGGAATGAATTCTAGACAAGTCAATAACACCATTTCTAATTTTTAAATGTTTATATTTACATTAACTATTAAGAAAACACCTAGGTACCTGGAATAATATGAGTATGACTAGCATTATTTAAAAAGAAAGATAGGCTGTCATGATCTAACATGTAAGAAAGAATATTAAGTAACAACCATACATGCTAAAGAACTGCAAGGAAGAGAACAATACTTTGCTACTCTACATGCTATCTCAGCCTCTAAATCTTTCCCTTAAATTGAGTTGAGATTAAGTTAGCACCAGGATTCATAGAGTAGAAAGGGGTCAGTGCAGTTCTCTATGTTTTCAATAAAATGGTGTAGGGTGAGCATGTGTTACTTGGGTTACACGCTTTTCTTGAAAATCTCCTGACCTCATTTAGTCCTGTCCCATAAAGGGTCAAGTTGACTTCACAGTTATAATGCTTTACATTGTCCTGGAAAGCAATATTTGAACCCTCAAATAAAATGAGTTTTATAAGACTATGTGGAATCAGGTGGCAAATTTTCAAGAAGTGATTTTTTGCCACACTTTTCATTCCCAGTGGTTCAGTGAATACACAGTATTTGCCAGGTAATCACATAATGTGATTTTTGGAACCAAAATTACAGATGGAATGTTTTTGTCCACATTTCATGAAAAACATAAATTCTATGAAGAAATGGCTGTGGGAAATTCTAGGGATCATTGATAAAGAGGCAATTATGAGTTAATTCTTTCTAAGTAAAGATTTCCCACATCTATATCCATTACTCACCTACTTGCTTGTGTCCAAAATATCATTAATGAGATATAAAACTTCCCATCATATAATGAAGGAGAATTCAAGCACTCTTAGGAGAGCTAATGCAACTAATTTATAAATAGTTGAGAACAAAGTCTTTTATGACAGTGAGTCTAAATAAGGATAAAATAGGAAATAAAGACCGTGCTAGAAAGAAAGAATGAGAGGCTTGTGAATTGTCAAAGAAACAGAGGTCATAGACTCCAGCACATATTTTTTCTGTTTTACAACTTTCCCCAGGACTGCCTGGCCACCAAGAAGTGCTAGAGATATATTTCTCAGGGTGATAAGGGCAGAACCACGAAAAAAAGCACTCCTGGGATTGTTCTCCTCGAAGCACCAATTTGAAACTGAAAGACCTGAGATTCATCAGTGGCAATAATGTTGGGTGGAGACGATGAGGTATGTCAGCAAAACCTGAGGGATCTCAATTCTGGGAATGTTGCTTTCTCTAATTCTCTAATAAATTTATAGAGTCCAGCAGAAGTAACACCTGCTTGAGTGTGCTTGGTAGGGTGATAATATGGGTGTAATAGTTTATAGTTTTAATTTGAACATTTCACCTAAAATGTCATATGGTATGTTTGAGTGTAATATTGTTATGTTAGAGAATGACATGTTTATGATTTTGTAATACAAGATTTTGTAATAAAAAAGGGGTGTTATTTGTGCCAGACTATGTATATGTCTTTCTTTGCTCTTGGCTCATATGTTTTTTCTGAATATGCTACTCCCAGCTTCCCAAGAGAAGCCATTTAAGGCTTATCCCAAGGTTTAAGAAATGTTTGTTGGTAAAGAGCTTGCTTTTATCTGAGTTTATATTGATGAATCAGGTCAAGAAACAACTCAGGGAATATACAAGCAAAAGTCAAGAAAATGAAAAAAAGCATGCTCCTCCAAGTCATATTTAAAATACCTTAGTTCACCTATATAAATACAAACTCATACATTGCATCTAATAAGATGTGAGCTCCATACAGCCAGCAGGTTAAAGCAGAGAGAACTTCTTCCTTTCAATTATCTTCTTTTTAAATTGTCGTTCAAGTACATTTGTCTCCATTTTCATCTCCCCCTGCCCCAACCATGCCCACGTCCCACCCTTGAACCCACCTCCTTTGTCTTTGTCCACGCATCCTTCATACATGTTCCTTGGTGGCTCCCCCTTTATCCCCTATTATCCCTCTCCTCCTCCTCTCTGATTATCTTTTAAACTACATATCGGTCTGGTGAGATCTTTTATTCTTAAAGGCCATAATTCATTTTTACTGAAACAATCATTTCATCCATAGTAAGATGAGTATAATATGATTCACATTGGGCCCGATGGCCTAGAGGGACATTACTTTGCTTTAAAAATGCCTCAGTGGAAGTCTGTGTTCATTGGGTTCCCTAAAAGGCAAAAGCTGAGGCAAGTATTTTATTTTGGAATTTATTTCTTGGAGACTCAAGGGATAGCGAAGTGACACAAGTAAGGGACAAAGCCATTAATAGTAACTACTGTGAACAATTAGAATTTAGTCCTACTAGGGATCTCTGCCTTGTTCATCATTAGTTAAGAGCTGCTTCTTGGGGTACTAACCCTCTTGGACACTTTGTTCTGCCCATTACAGAGACTGAGCAAGCTCCAAACAAAGCCCTCAGGTAGAGAGTAGCAAGAGAGTATATGCAATAAGCAGACTTTAGCATGTCGAGGTGAATGCCAAGAGCACTAACAGCATCAGTTACGGGCCACAAATCAGTTGAGAACACATAGACTTCAGTTACCCATCCCGAGCATTCTAGACCTGCCATGACAGAAATCATTAAAAGCTTCTCTTCTTCTGCTAGGCCACTAGGCATGGCAATAGTGTTTCCCTGTGACAAAGATGACATAGAATGGAATTGCAGGCCAGATACAATCTTGTACAGCATGCATCGGCATTTCTATACTCCATGACAGATACACACCCATTTAGGAAATTTGCTGCTCATTAAGTATCCTACTGACATTTTATGGGCTCACTGGAAATTTCCAGTACATGACAATTGCTGAGTGACGGGCTTAGTGCACAGTAGAAGGGTATTTTTCTGTATCATGGTCCACTGCTTAACACAATCTGTCAACAGCTAGAAGGGTGCTTTTCTACCCTACTCAGCCTCTCAGATAAAAAACTTTCCCAACATTATTGTTATCATCTTTATAAGTTCATTTTCCTTCAGGGTTAGAACTTTGGGGAAAATAAGTTCTAGCCCTTTCCCCAGAAATGAATCTCAGTGGTGATATTAACACATTTGACTCAGATAAAAATACTTTGTTATTGCTGTAAAATGGGTCACTTTCAGTATCTGTAAACCCATTTTCTCTGCAGTTTGAGGATTCTTTTTGGAATCCGTAGACATTTTAACAACAATTTTACTAATATTTCAATTTCTAATAACATGAATTTTATTTCAGAATTGTTTTATGATGGGAGAACAGTTAATTTTGTTGTAACAGGAGCACTAGTCTTATTATTTGTGAATCTTATGAAAGCCTAAGCCTTGGTGATTTTTGCTGATTTATGATAATTTTGAAAGTTTTGAATCGTGACACTCAGTATATGTTATGAAAATGGAATCTTCCATTGTCCCCATCCTGCCTGAATTTTCATAAGAATAAGGGCATTTTATTCTATAACTACAATGCAGTTAATCAACTTCAGATAAGAAAACTGAGGCATAAAAAATTAAATAAATTGTTCAAGATCACAAAGTTTTCATATCTTTAAAAAGAAGGCCATGGCTGGTGTGACCCAGTAGACTGAGTGCTGGCCTATGAACCAAAATGTCACCAGTTCGATTCCCAGTCAGAGCACATGCCTGGGTTGTGGGCCAGGTCCCCAGTTGAGGGTGTATGAGAGGCAACCACACATTGGTGTTTCTCTCCCTCTCTCCCTCCCTTCCCCTCTCCCTAAAAATAAACAAAATAATTTTAAAAATAAAAGAAAAAGAGGGAATAATAAATCATTTAAAAAGTTTGTTTTAAACTTAAATGAGTAATATTTAGGAAGCACTGATAGTGATAGAAGAAGATTTATATAATTTTTAAAAATTATTGTCTAACTAAATATCATATCCCTGAGCAGCTAGAATAGGCTATAGCCACCTATGACCCTAAACTGGAATAAAGGAATTGGAATTCTCTTACTTGTTTTTATTTCATCTTTCTTAACAGTATGTGCCTCTTACATTTATTTCAATGTTTCATCTTAGAAGTGTTTTGGGTCTTTATTTAGAATTTAGTGATGTTTCTGTGACCAGAGATATGCCATAGAAATTAACTCTTATTTATATCAATGAGCCTATGGTAAAATTGGTTTCATTTTATGTTTTCCTTGAAGTTGCAGTTTCCAAGAACCTATAGACAAAGGATGTCAAACTCATTTTTACTTGGGGCTACATCAGCCTCATGGTTGCCTTTAAAGGGCCGGGTATAGAGCTCCTTGCCCCTAGTTAAGCAGTACTTACATTTATACAGTCCTAAAATTATATTCGGCCCATTGAAGGCAACCATGAAGCTGATATGGCCCCCAGTGAAAATGAGTTTGACACCCCTGGTATAGACATTAAGTGAGGGCCTTCTGTATACCCATGAAATTGTCACCATAGTTAAAGTAATAAACATATCTATCTTTTGACTTCACCCTGTTCCATAGAGGGGAAAAATGCTGAAGCATGTACGGATCTCTTATTTTCTTTTCTTAAGACAAATCTGATGCCCTCAAGCATTTCTCTATCTGTTGTAAGAAATCAAAGAGGCATTGAAAAACTGCTGTTTGGAATTATCAAATCAAAGAAATAGCAGCTGTATCATGGGGTAGGATTTGTCTTAAAATTCAGGCTACATAGGTTAAGAGATAGTTATTTTCCTCTATGATTCCAGGGAGTTAGGCAAAAATGGACTAGACCAATAGTGTGTATCTTAGCTGCACACTAGAGCCTTTAAATCTGCAAAATCCTGGCCTCATTCCAGATCAATTAAATCAGTCTGGAGATGAGACTCAGGCATCAGTGTGTTTAAAGACCCCCAGGTGTTTTCTATGAGCAGACAGATTGAGAATCAGCTTTCTAAAAAGAAAACAGGTCATTGTTCTCACAGAAAGTATTATACAGTCTGTTTCTAGCAGTGCAGGAGTGCCATATTGCATGAAGTAAGGCAATCTTGACTAATTTGGAATAGAGAATTTGTGTTTTCTTAAATTAAAACATCTTTGGTAAATTTTTTGAGGTGCTTGAAAAATGCTGAGAATATATTTTCATTTTCATTATGACCTATAGGGAGTGGAAAGATATGTTTGAGAGACTATGATTGGGAAATGGTGAGGTTCTGTGTTTAGGCTTTGTAGGAACCCCTAGGGATTGAGGAGAGGGGGAGAAGTAAGAGAAGAAAAGTCAAAAGAAAGGAGAGATCATCCCGGCCAGTGTGGCTCAGTTAGTTGGACATCATCCCAGAAATCAAAGGTCAGCAGTTCAATTCCCAGTCAGGGCACATGCCTGGGTTACAGGTTCACTACCTGGTTGGGGTGTATATGGAAGGCAACCAATGGATGTTTCTCTCCCTCTCTTTCTCTCTCTTCCCTTTCCCCTTCCCCTCTTTCTAAAAAAAATTTAAAAAGAGAGAGAGAGAAAGGAGAGATCAGGAATCAGTGGATCTTTGGAGAAACAGGTAGACCCTTGAATGGTCTGTTTAATTAACAGTGGAAGGTTATCAGTGAATGATAGTACAGCAAATGGCCATGATATTTGGGCTTAATCAGCACCACTGCCAAACCACAGCACCTTGCAATGCCTGGGACCTGGGACTGAACAAGCATCTGAGGAGGACTCTCTTTCACAGCAGCCATAACTTTACCTAAAGACTTCCAAACAAAAGTGAAATGTGTTCATGCCCTTACCCTTCTTGTAGTCCACATCCAAATTCCTTGCTATGGGTATGCCGATTGAAACTTCTCAGAAATATATTTCCTAGAAAGAGAAAATGGGTCTTTTATTTAACTAAGAGGTTTTAATGATGGAATGGAGAGCCCAGAACTTATACTTCAAGCCACTTGTGATGTATGAAGGCAGCAGGAGAAGCCCCTGAAACCAGGCAAAATCAAAACACAATCATTCTCACTTTTCCTCTGTAACCCCTTTATTTTCCAAAGGAGAAAAGTCTGAAGTGGATTATTGGCTATGTGGTATATGGGAGAGTTCCTGAGTGAAAGGACATAAGTTCAAGGATCTTTATATAAGCCAAAAGTTAGATTAAAACAAACAACCTGGAGGAGTATAGGGTAAGACTAGTGCTGGAAGACCCAGGATGGGGACATGGCAGGGACCAGTGTGACTGCTAAGGCCACATAGAGGGAACTGGGGGGTCCTAGGGTTAGTGATGCAGCTGGCTTCCAAAAGGAATATTATGTCAGAAAAAAAGATGTTTACATGTATAAAGGATACAAATTCCTGGGTATCTTACCATTTTAGGCAGTGTTGTGTTCCCCCTTCTTTTTTCTTTTTCTTTTTTTTTTCACTCTTATTGAATGTATTGGGTTGAACAGTCATTAATAAAATTATATAGGTTTCAGGTGTACAATTCTATAATACATTGTATATTGCATTGTGTGTTTACCACCCCCAGTCTTCTTCTGTCACTATTTATCCCCTCTTTACCCTCTTATACCTCTCCCCAGCCCCCCCTTCCCTCCAGTAATCACCACACTGTTGTCTGTGGCTATGAGTTGGGTTTATTTTTGTTGTTGGTGTTCTTTCATTCTTTTCAACCAGCACCTTAATCCCCTTACCTTCTGGCAGCTGTCAGTCTGTTCTCTATATTTATGAATCTGTTTCTAGTTTGTTTGTTAGCTTATTTTGTTCACTAGATTCCACATATAAGTAAAATCATATGGTGTTTGTCTTTCTCTGGCTGGCTTATTTTGTTACAGAACAGAGCAGGGGGGCACTGAATGATAATAAAAGACCCCCCTTTTTCTCCAGGGGTTCCTCCCCATCTACTGGGTTCGTTTTGCCCGCCACCTGAGGAAAGATGTCTCTTAATACCAGAGATCAGAGAAAAGGAAAGGAATTTATTATTTATTTGAAATAACACAAACTAAAGTGCCCCACAAATGCACACAGTCCTCCTGGCACCTTCCATGTGGCAAAAGGGAGCACTTCCAAAGCCTTGTGGTTGTGACTCTCACCCAAGCCGCATGGTCCCAACCAAGACACCAAAGCTGTGTGGTCCTAAATAGATGTGTGGTCCCAAACAAAGAGATGCCAAATGGCTGCTGTGCCTCTGTTTAAATCCCAGCACCAATCTTCCTCTGCAGCCCCATTTCCAGCTCCTCTCACAGTTGGCCACAGCTGCCAGCACTCTGGGCAGGTGTGCCCTGTGGTGTGGAACCAATTATCTCCAAGCCCTTCTGGACCCTATTACAAATCCCTATTTGGGGCTCCCCTCTTGGCTGCACCCTGTTACAATTTCACAGCATAATGCTCTCCAAGTCAATCTATGCTGTCACAAAACATAACATTTCCTTCTTTTTTATAGCCGAGTAGTATTCTGTTGTGTAAATATAGCACAGCTTTTTTATCTACTCACCTACTGGTGGGCACTTAGGCTGCTTCCAGATCTTGGGTATTGTAAATGATGTTACAATGAACACAGGGGTGCATATATTCTTTCAAATCAGTATTTCATGTTTCTTTGGATATATTCCTAGAAGTGGAATCACTGGGTCATAAGGTAGTTTCATCTTTAATTATTTAAAAAAAACTCTGCAATGTTTTCCACAGTGACTACACTAATTTACTTTGCTGCCAACATGCTCTCCCCTATTTTTCTTCATAGTGAACCTGATTTGATATGTGCCTTCATCAGACATTCATATTGAATGGTATTTAATCTCAAAATATTGCCTCTCTAAATATGCATTTCTATGCTTATCCTAAAATTACAGAAGGAAAGAGTCATCTGTTTTAAAGCAATTTTAGTTGCCAATATGTGTTGTAAATGAATTTTGATAGGAAAGAGAAATTTTCTAAAATGTTCTACAAATTATACCACTTAAGTTGTAAGTGTTCATTTTTTACAAGGAGACAGTATTGTTATACAAAAGAAGACTCATATCCTCAAGATTATTAACAGAAAATATAACAGAACAAATAGAAAAGAGTAAAACCATAAGAATAGCATCAGGAAAATTACAATTTATAATTAACAGAGGCTTGAGAAAGAAATGTGAACAAGAACAAATCACTTCTGAATTATATTTGCAGTAAGTAGAATAAGAAAAGAGATGAGATGGTGTTATAATAGATCACAGAAAGCAAACACTCCATCCCATGTTACTTAAGGGATTTTTTTTTGGGGGGGGCATCTAGAATGCTTTTTAAAAAGAAAATTGAAGAGCCTGGACTGGTAAAGTTCAGTTGGTTGGGCATTGGCTCACAAAGCAAAAGGTTGCCAGTTCAATTCTCAGTCAGGGCACATGCCTGTGTTGCAGGTTTGGTCCCCAGTCAGGGCCTGTACAAGAAACGACCGACTGATGTTTCTCTCCCTCTCATTGTCCCTCCTTCCCCTAACATAAATAAATAAAATATTTTTTAAATTTAAAAAAAAGAAAAGAAAATTGAAGCAAAAACATACGAATTAAAAAGAAGTTGCAGGCCACCAGTTGGTAAAGCATTTGAAGAAGAGTTTCCAGTTGAGAGGGAATATGCTTTTTATAGTACTTGTTGGTTCTTTCCAGATATAGTTTCTTTGATGGGATATGAAATCTGTGTGGACAGCTGCCTTTCTGCTCCTAGTGTTCTGCCAAAGTTGTCAGATTCAAAATGCAGCCTAGGACTTGAAACTGTGATAATCATTTCAAAAATCAAACTTATACAATGTGTTTTGCTCTACAGAGTAATAATATATAATAAGTCTATCAGAAAACTTTTAATATTGTCTGAATAATCAGAAAGATGTGGGCATTTGCCAGAATGTTGAATTTGTAAACATATATTTCCATTTTTCAGTTTGGGAAAGAGAATAAATTTTATCATCTACAGTCCTATTGTAGTCCTATAGCCCTATCATTAGAAAGTCAGCAATTATTGTGGATAAATAGTAATATTTTAAAATGCTGTAATTTTAAAATTGAGCCCTGATCACAAGGATCTTACATAGATTCATTAAGAATAAATTATGAAAAGCCAAATTTATTTTTATAGAAAAACTAATCAAGTGCACAATATATAGTAATATATCTATATTTTAAGAGTGTATTAGAATGCCCTCTATTAGAAGGATAAAATCCTTCTGGGGAAAATAGAGGAAAACTATAGCTGAATTATCATATATCTCAGCTGATTTTGTAACTGGTTGGTTTATTGTGGCTAAACCACTGCTTATAAGTGATGTTAATACTTTGGGTAAAGTCTTCAAATGTTTTCTACTTCTACATGTACATCATAATAATTGGTATGACATCATGTATGTTCAGTGGCAGAATAGAAATACAGATAAAAAAAGACCATGGTAGTTGGAAAGGTGAAATGGACCTTCCCATAGACATATTTGCATTTATTTTTAACACTAATTTATTTTCCAATTACAGTTGATGTACAATATTACATTAGTTTCATGTGGACAACATAGCGATTAGACATTTATATACCTTATAAAGTGATCACCCTGATAATTCTAGTACCTACCTGACACCACATAGTTGTTTCAATATTTTTTACTAGATTCCCTATGTTGTACTAGTAAAAGTCCAATCTTTAGAAGTATGAGGCAGTCAACAGCCATCACTGTATAGGTCCTATGTGCTGGTATTGTGTAATGTGACAGCACATGCCAGTGTGTGTGTGTGTGTGTGAGCATGTAGTTGTGTGGGAGAAGATGATGTGTGTAAATTTAAGTAATTAGCAGTTTCTGAACTCTAGTAACTTTCTTTTTAAGGACATACAACAGAACTTTTAGAAAAGTTTTGGGTGGGCATGTCTAGGAAAATATATAGGGGAAAAATTGTACTGGTAGCCAAAGGAATTTGGGTTCACACATCAGCTTTTGTTCATGTGTTTGCACAAGTCACTAAAAGACAGCAGAATGGGGGTACAAAAACTCTAAGGAATACATCTTGGGGGCAGTTTTGCAATATTTACTGCCATGCAAATATTCCCTGCACACATCAACTTCTGTAACAGGTAATACAGGCATTTGTGCTATAGAAAGTACTCAGAATTTGGCACCAACGTGCACAGTCTGTCACTTCTCAGCTGTGTGGCTTCAAATTAAAGACTTTCGACCTGCTTTCTCAACTGTGAAATAAAATGTATAGAGTACCTACTTTGGGCCAAGTTTTAATGTGTATCTCATTTATTCTCACAACAACTTGATGAGAAATAACAATGATCAGTGTTTGGAGAGGAATCTTGAATTCTCAAGCAATCACTGAAGACTGCAAGAAGACAGAAAGGCAAGGTTGGTGACAGCTCAGAGGCACCGTGTAGATGAACTATTTATTAGAGGAAGCTTTTCAACTCAAAAGATGCTCTTGAAGGACTTCAGAAGGCAATAGTTCATGCGAGCAATCCTTCTCTTTCTGAAAACATAAGAGTGTTGCCATTTTAACAACATTTCATTAAGTAAACTTGGGGACCCTGCTTTATGTCAGTCTCTATGTTATTCATTCTCACAGGGCTGTCTGTGACATAGTATAGACATAGTACTCAAAAAGTGGCAGTTGAAAAATTAAGGCAGCCTGATAAAAGAGACATTCAGATGATGCAAGGATGGGGGTGGAGAGAAGTAAACTTTTTACAGTTGGTTTTGAAGCCTCATTACTCTATTTTATAATGGATTTGACAGCCCTTGATGCCATATGTCTTTCTGAGCTAGAAGGCATGATGGGTATTATCAATGACAGTCGGGGGTAGAAAATAAAATGATCATTTCAAAAGTCAAAGTGGGCCATGCCATTCCAAAACAAACAGGAGATCTGAAACATTCAAATGGCATTTGTTTAAACACTGATGTTTGCCTAGTGTGCAGAAAAGATGGTTGTTGCCAGCGGGGTTATTAATTCTGCTTGCTTGAGATACTAGCTTGAGGAATCATACTGTTACCAATCAAGCATCCATCTTCAAAATGTCTCTCTTGCATAGTAATGGTGGCATACAACACTGCAGGCTAAACTAATTCCGCTGCCATTTGGGCTTCTAAAATCCTCTGTACATTAAAGATTTCTATGCAATCTTCTATCCTCTTAGAAGAGTCGATGAACCAGGAGCTTTTCTAATAATAGGAAACACCACATAAATGGAGTATTCACTCCATAAGATCCACTGTTAATAGGATAAAATCACCCTGGATAAATAAAAGTAGTTGTGTTCTGTTATAAATGATGCTCAAGGACTACCTACATTGTTTCTGTGGTTGGATGATTCTAAATTAGTGTTGCTTTTGATTTGTGTTGGATGCTCTCTTGAGATTAAAACATTCTTCAGCATTCAGAGGTTTTTTGTTTTTGGTTTTGGTTTTGGTTTTGTTTTTTTGCCATGTAACCTTTATTAAATTTCCATCTAACTAGTTCCATAAGAGCATTAAACCAGGAATGTATGCAAATATCAGACTCAATTTCCCTTAAAGCTAAAACAGTATACTGGATTTCTAACTAGCCCCACATATGTACCCATCTTCCCATCTTTACTGTGGTAGACTGCATCACAGAATTTTTTCCATTTTTTATTGAACTTATTGGAGTGACACTGGTTAACAAATTTATACAGGTTTCAAGTCCACTTTTCTACAACACAGCCTTTACACCATATTGTGTATTCATCACCGAAGTCAAGTCTCCTTCCATCACCATTTATCCCTGCTATACCTCCTCCCACCACCGTACCTCCACACTGCCACAATCACCACACTGTTTTCTGTGTCCATGAGGGTTTTGTTTGATTTTATTTATTTACTTTTGAGTGAGGGGTAGGGAGGGGAAAAGAGAGGGAGAGAAACATCAATGCAAGAGACAAACATTGATCAGTTGCCTCATATACATGCCCCAATCAGGAAATGAACCCACAACCTAGGCATGTGCCCTGACCAGCAATCAAACTGCTTCCTTTCGCTTTGTGGGCCAATGCTCAACTAAGTGAGCCACACCAGCAGGGCCTTCCCATGAGGTTTTTTTCTCTCTCTTTCTTCTTTGCTCAATCCCTCCTAAATTGCGTTGTGGAACCTCTTTCTGGAGGTGAAGGACAAAGGTTAAAGTTATTAATTAGTGATTCAATTTTTAAAACTGATATAGGTTTATTCAATTTGTCAATTTTTTCTGGTGTGAGTTTTGGCAGATTGTGTCTTTCAATGAATTAGTGCATTTCATCTAGGTTTCAAGTTGATTGGCATGGGATTGTTCATAGTATTCTTTTATTATTATTCTTTTAAGGTCCATGGGATGTGTAGTCCCTCCTTTCATCTCTGATATTAATTATTTGTGTTCTCTCTTTTTTTCTTAGTTCTCTGGCTAGAAACTTACCAATTTTATTGATATACATATTTTTATCATTGACGCTATTACAGATGTCCTCCTTTCCTCCTTCTTTGTCTACCTCCACCCAGCCCTCACACCCCCTTCCCTCTGGGGCTATCACCACACTGTTGTCTGTGTCTATGGGTTATGTATATATGTTCTTTGACCAATCATTTCACCTTCTTTCACCCAGTCTCCCCCCTCCCCACTTCCCTCTCCCCTCTGACAGCCACCAGTCAGTCCCACATATCCACACCTCTGCCTCTATTTTGTTCCTCAGCTCACTTTGTTCCTTACATTCCACATATAAATTAGATCATATGGTGTGTGTCTTTCTCTGGCTGGCTTACTTAGCAGAATAGTCTTTTACAAATGTTCAATTTTGGGTTTCATTGATTTTCTCTATTAATTTCTTCTATTAAATTTCATTGACTTCTACTCTAGGTTTTATTTCTTTTCTTCTGATTGCTTTAGATTTAATCTGCTATTCCATTTTTAGTGTCCTAAGATAGAAACTCAGATTATTGATTTGATATCTTTCTTCATTTTTAATACATAAATTCAATGCTATAAATGCCCCTCTAAGTATTGCTTTCTTGGCATCCCACAAATTTTGTATTTTCATTTCATTCAAAATATTCTTCATTTCTGTTGAGATTTCTTGTTTGATCCATGTGTTATTTAGAAGTATGTTCAGGATCTATCTTTTATGATCTGTTTGCAGCTATAAATTTCCCTTTTAGAATGGCTTCACTGCATTTCGTAAGTTTTTGTATGTTTTGTTTGTATTTTCATTGGTCTCTACTTTGCAATTTCTCTTATTTAGTTTTGACGCATTGGTTGTTGTTTAAGTTTCACATACTTGTGAATATTCTAGCTTTTCTTCTGTTGACAATTTCTTGTTTCACTTAACTGTGATCAGGAAAGAATTTTGTATTATTTCAATCTTTTAAAATTTTACTTTTTTGGCCTATGACATTGTCTGTCCTGAAGAATGTTCCAAGTGTACCTGAAAAAAAATATATATTCTGCTGTTGGGTAGAGTATTTTGTATATGTCAATAATGATGTTTTAAACCTTCAAAATTCAAAATTTATTTCTAATAACTATTATTTCTTGGAGATTCTCTTTTGTCCCTTTAGCACACTAAATTTCTATTTCATGGTTGTTATAGGCTATATAAAATATCCAGGAAACACCTTAACCTGATTCAGTGTTAGAGCACATTTGCCATTGACAAACTAATAAATTGAGATTTGTGTTATACAATTTGCTGATATCTCATGGGACTGTTTCACAACAGACATACGTTTTCCCCGAGATATTTCATTTATGCTGAATCTATTTAGTTTGGTGTACTGCTTATTTCTCAGCGTGCTGGATCCCACAGGTTTTTCCCTGCAGCTGTTGTGTGTCATCAATAAGAACATTTGTTTTCAGAGAAGCTGAAAATAAGCACTCCCTCCCATGATTGTATTTATGCTCCTGAGGGGAAAAATGAGCCTTCATATGAGGTACAATTGAAGGACAACAAAGGTTTTCCAGCTCAGTAGGTGAAGTGAAAGGCTTGCTGAGCAGCAGCTGGCCTCACTGGGGGATTTATGGCAGGATGTTTCCCAGGCCCCTATGTTACAGGGTGCAGCCAAGAGGGGGGGACCCCAAATGGACATTTGAAATGGGGCCCAGAACTCAAGGTGCCCAGAGATTCTAAGATGTTCTTTTTACCTCTTCCCCCCCGCCACAGGTGTGTTGGGGGAAGGGGCACACAGAGCAAGAACATGCAGGGCAGCTTTGCAGCTAATCCATGGCATGGTCATTTAACATACCTATAGCCTTGGGCTGGTTGCTTGAATATGCTAAATAGCTATGGCCATGCTCTGGGCTAGGGGGATGGAAAGGAACTCCTCCCTGAGATGTGACTAGGAGCAGGTCCTCTGAGTTTCAGCGCTTGGGTGGGAGCTCGGAGGAGATTGGTTCCAGGACATGGGGTGACACTTGCCCAGACCCATGATGGTGACCAGAAAAGCTGGAAAGGACAGCAGATTGAGGGCAAGTGTGGCTAAGTGTAGGAGGAGTCGGAAATAGGGCTGCAGAGGAAGTTTGGCGCGGGGATTTAAACCCAGGCACGGCAGCCATAGGGGGGAGAACCACGAGGCTTTGGCAGAGTAGAGGGCACCCTCAGCCCTGTGAGAGAGAATTCACCATGTGGATTTAGCAGAAAGTTGCCACTCGGCCAATGCCGAGTGGCAACCCCGTCTCCCCATAGCTCTGTGGGGAGAACCACGTGGATTTGGCAGAGTAGAGGGCTCTCGCATCTCTGTGGAAGAGAGAACCACGCGGATTTGGCTGAGTGGGGACTCCCGTGGTCCT
>PVIA01012141.1:0-39702 GCA_004024845.1 Tonatia bakeri | reverse complement strand
TTGAAATGTTAATCTGTTTGAATAAATGAGTGTTTACTGAGTGTCTTTACATAAAAGCAACAGTGTTGGCGGTGGTCCCACCTGATGTCAGACGGGTGGCTGAGCAGGCTGGGGAATAGGGGGATTCTCTCCCACGTGGGATTTGTCCCAGGGGAAGTCCCTGCTCTGTTGCTCACTAGTGGCCTTCCGGACACGAGCCGGCTGCAGCAGGGCTGCTCTGTAAAGTGACTGAGAGCATCTGGCCGGGCCCGCGCAGAGCTCCAGCAGCGCTTTGGAGTTCTGCCTCCAGGCTGCACGTCCCTGACTGCCCACCGCCGCCCGGAGCCTGCAGTCCTCCTCGCTGCATTCCCGCCACGTTAGAAACACGTGGCCCTTGCCGTTTACAGCTTGTGTTAAACCGGGGCCACAAAGATCCTGGTCGGTGTCCTTCACTCTCTGTGTTAGAACAGAGGATCATGAGACGGTATCAGTACGTGTGAGAGGAAGAAGACACAGTGCTCATCACATTCTGAACTCACGGAAACCTGTCTTATTTTAACGATCCTCATGTCCTCCCTTTCCCGTCATCAGAAAGAAACTAGTTCCTGTGCAAACACTTTCCCTTCTTACCTTGTAAGAAGTTTAACTTTTATGTTTTCTTCTCTAAAAATTGCCTTTGAAGAATTCACGTAGGTTTTGCAAAGGGCACTGGAAGTCCAGGTTGGTGGCCCACACTGGACATGCGCATCATTTGGTTTCTCAGTCACGTGCTCCTGAGCTGTCGCTGAAATAGGCTTGGGTCCTGGTGGCTGCAGAGGAGGAGCCGCCCGCAGGCTAGCTGGCAGCAGGGGGAGCAGCGCAGCCAGACGCCTTACAAGGGACCCGCTGTGTCCTAACAGGCCTAATGATTTTTCGTGGCCCCCAGCAAGGCGGTGTGGCTGCGTTTGCAGTAGCTGAGGCTGGACGCCACTTGGCAGTGTGGCAGCTGCTTGATTGAAGAACGTTGTTCAGTAGAAATGAAGGAAACAAATGAAAAAGCAGAAACAGCTAAGTTCTAGCCGCTTATTTGAAGAGGAGGAAAGGGTATCATTGACCACTGTACCAGTAAGAGGTCTTTCCCATTTGTTGCGAAAGTATCAAAATTACCTCCCTTTGGCTCATATCCTCCTATTGACCCTTCCTGTAGCAGCTTAATCTCACATCTACGAAAGAGGACTTTCCCTCACGCTATGGATTATCTATCCTTCTTCACATCATTTCTCTCTACATATAATGATGGTGAAGCATTTTATACTTTAAATCTTTCTTATGCTTATGTACATGATATCATTAGAATACCATAGCAACCATAATTAAGCTACCTTACAGGAAGGTATAAAAAGTTAAAGTCATTGTTAAAAGTTTTTAATAGTAACATTTTAATTTTTGTTCTAAAAACATGTTTAAAAGTTTTTAAATTTTAAGCAGATTTTGGAAAGTAGGCAAATAGCTACAAAAGTGTCATCTACTTGTGACCGGCTCCATTACCATCTGGCATTTGAATTTCCCCAAAAGAAAGAACAGAGAGAAAACAAACACACTCAGGCAAGTGGCGAACTCTGCTTTCTTATCTAAGTTTCATTTTTCTCTTTCTTTTGGAAATATGTGAAATTTTCTTTCAAAACTTTTTGTCCCTATGTACTTTATTTTACCTGTATGTGGAAATATATTGCTCTGTTCTTTCTTATCTGCCTCTAATGAGAAAATACTTTTTCTTTGCATTCTGTTGCTCGATTCTTTCTTAACGCACCAGATATAGTACTGAGCACTTGCCATGGATTCTTTTGTCTACTCTACACATCCTCCTATCAAATAAATATTATTATCTCAGTTTTACAGAAGACAAAACTGAGGTTCTGAGAACTCCAGTGCCAAACGCATAGGGTCACATAGGGTGAAATAAATCATTATTTGAAATTCAGAAGTCTTACTCCAAAGTCCATATTCTTAAACTGGCATACTAACCTGAAACTTTTCTGCAAATGTTAAACGTTATTTTCCTCGTTTGTACCAGCAATTCGTATTTGTTACAGATGGTATAGAAAATTCTATTGTGTTACATAGTGAAAAAAGAAACAAATGCTAATTTTAAAATCCTTTCCTTTTGTGTTTCAACACTTGTTCTGTATTCTTTCCAATTAGTTTCTCTCTCAGTTGCAGAACTAGAGTGAAAAATATTCTTTTGGCAGAAACAGCCATTTTGGTCTTACTCTCATGTTTCTGTTATAACAAAAAGAAACTTAGCTCATTTACTCAGGGAAAAAAAATTGAGATAAAGTTGTA
Organism: Tonatia bakeri; assembly: GCA_004024845.1. NCBI lineage: Eukaryota > Metazoa > Chordata > Mammalia > Chiroptera > Phyllostomidae > Tonatia > Tonatia bakeri. The sequence goes on along the minus strand of PVIA01012141.1, from coordinate 37,401 downwards.
TTGGGTTGTTACTGCTGATTTCCCATGCCAATGTGATTTGAAAATATCCAAACACCTTGGATCTATCTGGTTTTAGAGGCAATTTTTCCTATTATGCATCTCCTGGAAAACATACTAGTCTAAGGCTCAAGAGAGTACATTCTGGATTTTGTTGGACTTCTGAATTTTTTTCACATCAAATGTAACTTGTCTTTGGAATTTGTTGGACACAACTAAGTATTCAAAGACTGCCATACTTGGTAAGCTGGAGCTCTGTTTGGAAAATCCCACTGTAGTTCTAACTCTAAGCAAGCATCATGGTAGGGATCATTGACTTGGGGTTTATGGCCTTAAGTGCATCTTATTTTAATTATCTACAGCATTTGTTTGTCAGAATTCTAGAAGGGGTTCTACAAGGATGACTTCTAAAGTCACTTCTAGCAAAATTATTTGCTTCTATAATTTCATTCCTCACTAATTTTCTCTGTATATTTCATATGCACCTATTTAGTTAAAAAGTACATTCTTTCTTATAGTTTGTCTTCATCTTTATCAAGTATTTAAAAATTCCTACTGTGCTAGATACTCCACAAAACAAAGCAAGACCACGTCCCTTCATATTGTCGGGTCACAATATTGGACAACACATCACTATAGCGTCCTGAAATTTTCCACCATAACAGGCATCATGCTCTGCAGTTATGAACAAGTAAATGCCATAGATTTGAAATCTCAACTTATTTCTAGGTGCAGGGGTGATAGAAAGAGAAATACAACATGATCTCCAACCTCTGTATAGAAAGAAGGAACATCATTCTTGAAACTACTCTATTAAGTATCATGAGAGATAAACAGAAGGGGAAGGGAGAGTGGGTGGCAGGAAAGGAAGACTCTCAGTGGATACTGGACTTGAGGGGGAAAATGTGGGGAGAAAGACATAGGAAAAGAACATGTCAAAGTCAGCTGAAGAACAGAATCAGCAAGAAAGACAAGGAAGAAAGACCACATGATGCAGAGACCAATCCAAGGATAACATAAAAGTCTGTAGAAATTTCACAGTTGCAGGTTTCCCCTGCCAGAAGCAAAAACAAGTGTTTTGCCTAATGTCAGGGGCTGAGTGGAAGAAAGGCTAGATCTGGGGCCAGGGCCAGAGGGATGTTGAGTGTATCTTGGCTCTAGAACAAGACAGATCCACACAGCCAAGGTATAAGATGGATAGAGGTTTTTGGAAAAGGGAAAGAGAAGTTCAGAGAGCCGTAACAACCCTCTGAAACATGGCCTTCAAGCACAAGATGTCCAGGGATTGAAGAGCACAGGAGAACCAGACTTGTGGGGCCCAAGGGCAGGATGCTAAAAGGGACTGGAAAGCAATTGCTAAGCAAACCTCCTACTAGATGGGACACAGAGCACCTGTCAGTCATTGTATCCACACTTCTGAGACCTTAGAAGAACCAAAACAAGGATGATCCCATGCAGAGCAGGGCCAAGCAAGATGCACCAGATGAGGGTTCCTAAAGAAGGGTTCTCTAAAACCAAGATGGAGCCTAAGACATTCCTAAGTAGTCACCTAACATCTGCAGAGAAAGAGCAACAGTTGTGGGGACAGGACCAGGTTGATAGGTATCTGCCTACAAAAGGGCCTCACACTTGCAAGTTTCTCCCAATTCTATTGAGCTACAATTGATATATAATATCACACTAGCTTAAGGTATGCAACATAATAATTTGATATATTTATATATTGCAAAATGAATACTGTAATCAATTTAGTTACTATCCATCATTCGCATAGTTACAATATTTTTTCATGTGTTGTGCATTTTTAAGATTTGTTCTTTTAGCAACTTTCAAATATACAAGAGAGTATTATTGGCAATAGTTATTACATTATGCATTATAGTTCCAGAAATTACTCATTTAAAAATTGGGAGTTTGTACCCTTTGACCACCTTCACCCAATTCCCCACCTCTCATCCATCCTTAGTAACCACCAATCTGTTCTCTCTTTCTAGGAATTCAGGGTTTTTTTTAAAATTTCAATATATAAGTGAGATCATACAGTATTTGCCTTTATCCTCTGACTTATTTTACTTAGTATAATGCCCTCAGAGTCCATTTATATTGTTGCAAGTTGCTCTGAGGCACCAGTTCAAAGGCACCAGGGACATACAGGGAGGAACTGAACTGTATCAGGGCAATGGCTGGAGAGGCAAGTTTCTAACAAAAAAGTGCTGACAGAGGCCATTGTTTCTTTTCTGAGCCCTCTCCCCACAGAGACAGCATATTGAATCTCCATTAACCTGGCTATCACTGTTCACTTTGCCCTGGTGATTCCCTAAGACTCTGCCTCACCCAACTTGTGGACCCACGTGAGCTGTTTTCAATTACTTTTATATACAAATCACATACCTTGGCTCATGCTTCAGACTTGAACATCTAGACTTGGCATGCCTTGTACCTCTCACAAGTGGCCCCAGACCTAGCACTGGTGGTAGCTAGCTAGCTCACAACTTGGCTTCTCCTGGACAACTCAGCTCAGCACAAGAAGCAGCCCTCTGCAGATTGCTTTGTAGCTCATGCTAGGTAGGCCGAGGCAGAGCACAGGCAGTGGCTGACTTTGGACAATTTCAGATGACATTGAAGCACCACCCAATCACCTCCACAAGCAATGCACTTAAGGGGCAGACTCAGTGAGAACTAGAGTCCTGCTGAACTAAGTCCTACTCTGTGGGGTGGGCCCCTCAACAGCTGATCCTCCATGGTGGTCCCAGCCATTCCTTGAAGTAGACTGGACTGAGGGTAAATTCCTCCCATCAAGGTGACAATAGCTATCAAGACTCAACTACAAGAGGAGAATGTATACAGCCTACACAAGGGGGCACAACTAGAGTGCCCAGCTTGGGTGATCAGAGAGGTTGCACCACTGGACCCTATAGGACATCTACTACATTAGGCCACTCTACATGGTCTGGGAGACAGAGAAGCTCTACCTAATATATATAGAAACAAATGCAGGAGGGGCTGCCAAAATGAGGAGACAAAGAAACAGGCCCCAAATGAGAGAACAGAACAAAACTCCAGAAAAAGAACTAAACAGATGGAAACAAGACGTCTAATAGATGCAAATTTTAAAGCACTGGTTTAAAAGATGCTCAATTAACTTAGGGGAAGAATAGATGAACTTAGTGAGAACTTGAACAGCATAAAAAAGGACATGGAAACCATAAAAAAGAACCAGCCAGAAATGGAGGATACATTAATGAAGTGAAGAGTAATTTACAGGCAGTCAACAGTAGAGTAGATGAATATAAGAAAGGAAAAAAACATTCATTCAGAACAACAAAAAGAAAAAACAATCCAAAAATATGAGGATAGTTTAAGGAGTCTCTTGGACAACTTTAAGTGCACGAATATTTCATCATAGGGGTACCAGAGAAAAAGAGAGACAGCCAGAAATTGGGAACCTATCTGAAAATGACAACAGAAACTTTCCTAATCTGGTGAAATAAATAGACATACAAATCCAGAAAGCACAGAAGTCTGGAACAAGATGAACCCAAAGAGGCCCACACCAAGACCCATCATAATTAAAATGCCAGACGTTAAAGATAAAGAGGAAATCTTAAAGCAGCAAGAGAAAAGCACTTAGTTACCTGCGAAGGAGTTCCCATAACTCCATCAGCTGATTTTTCAACAGAAACATTACAGTGCAGAAGGGATTGGCAAGAAATATTCAAAGTGATGAAAAGCAAGGATCTACAACCAGGATTACACTACCCAGCAAAGCTATCATTTGGAACTGAAGGACAGATAAAGAGCTACTCAGACAAGAAAAAGTTAAAGGAGTTCATCACCACTAAACTAGTATTACATGAAATGTTAAAGGCGCATCTTTAAAAAGAAGACAAAAGGATAAAAAATATGAACACTAAAATGCCAGTAAATATATATCTATCAACATATGGAATCTAAAAAAATAACAAAATAAATGAACAAGCTGAACATAAACAGAATCATAGATACAGAGAACATATTGACAATCGCCACATGGGAGGGGGATTGAGGAAGTGACTGAAAAAGGTGAAGGGATTCAGAAGTACAAATTAATAGTTACAGAATAGTCATGGGGAGGCAAAGTACAGCATAATGAATATAGTCAATAATACTCTAATAACTATGTATGGTGTCAGGTGGTTACAAAATTTATCAAGATGACCATTTGGTTAAGTTATATGAAGTCTGATCACTGGGGTGAACACCTGAAACTAATATAATATTATATGTCAACTGTAATTGAAAATAAAAAATTATTTTAAAAAAAGAAAAGAAATGCACAAGTCAACAAGTTAAAAAGAAATATTTTAGTTTCTGATTAGAGCTGGTTGTACTGACACCTCCCTCCCAAGTGTAATTAGTTTTAGGATGATTCCAAATGGCTTCCTCTCTGTTTAAACAAATGCAATTCTATGCCTGCTTTTCATGTGCTATCTAAATAGTTTATTAGCAATATTTACTTGAATACAAATGAATGAAAAGGTAAAAGATGTCTATCAGTTTCTACCTGGAATGAATATATTTTATGAGGGGACACCATTTGGGGTAATCATGACTCTATAGTATTAAGGAAGTCCCTTTTAGTTCTATTTTTATTTTTTCTTTTAAAATCCTTTTTGTGCCCTGGCTGGTGTAGCTCAGTGGATTAAACACAGGCTTGGGAACCAAAGGGTCATGGGTTTGATTCCCAGTGAGGCAATATGCTTGGGTTACAGGCCAGATGCCCAGTAGGTGTGCAAGAGGCAACCACACATTGATGTATCTCTCCCTCTTTTTCTCCTTCCCTTCCCCTCTCTCTAAAAAAAAATAAATAAAATCTTTAAAATCCTTTTTGTGTTGCAGAAGCAGCTGTTTAAAAACTCAGTGCATATATTTTATTTAAAATATCTATCTAAATAATTCAATTGAGATTGTAACTTTAAAAATACTATTTTCTATATTTGTTTTTCAATATGACAATGCAAATTTAAAATGTAAAAAGAGGCTGAGGACAACACACTTGGCAAAACCAAAAGAAAGCTTAAAATCAAAACTAATAATGTTGTACAGCTATAAATATCCCATGTTTCAAGTTGCAACTAGATATAAAATAAGCAAATATTTCTGTTGCAATTCTGTTTTCCATTTCCCCTAATTTTTTAAAAAGTGTTTATTACAGAAAACGTCTAATCTGTTCAGAGGTAGAGAGAACAGCATAATGAACCCATGTACCCAGCATCCAGCTTCAACAACCAACACACGTATAACCTTGTTTCATCAGTGTTCCACCATCCTGCCTCATTCCCCCAAGATTATTTTGAAGCAAATTCCAGACATCATATCATACTATATGTGTTAGTATGTGTTTCTAAGACAAAACAAAAACCCTTTTAAAAAGCATAACCTCAATACAATTATTACACTTTTAAAAATGGGCCATTTCCTAATATCATCATATATCTAATCAATATTTAAATTGCTCTAATAGCTATTTTGCAAATGTTTTTTAATACTTGTTTGGTTCAAATTGGGACCTAAACAAAATCACCACATTTAATTTGCTTGAGAAATCTTTTAGATCACCTTAAACCTATAGTTCCTCTTACTTCCTTTTTCCTTTGCCATAATACATCCATTGACAAAAATGGGTCATTTGTTCTTTACTTTCACACATTCTGGATTTTGGTGATTATATACCTGGGTTATTAGTTGATCTGTACTTTTGTTTCTCTTATTTGCTGTAAAACGGTAGATAGACATAGAGGTTTCTTCAAAGCAACCTCTGATTCCTATTTTGACATGAATATGTCATAGTTTTTTCGTGGGTTTTTTTTTTTTTTTTTCATTTCCATCAGGAGAATGTCTGGTTTTCTGCTGCAGTGCTAAATTTAATTAGTTCTGGTGTTGTCAGCCTGATCCAACCTGATTAGTTTTCCACCTAGTATTTTAGCAGCCATTGCTGATCACTGGCCTAGATTCAGTATTTCAAGAGGTAAAGACTGAAACTTTTTAAGATATGTTTTTAAGAGCCAGCGGGAGGGTATGATGAGTGACAAAGCTGTGCCATCTTCTTGCAAAGTTCAGTCATCAGGAGAGTTGTCACTAAGTTGGTAGACACATAGCACCAGCCTTACTGTCACAGAATACAAGGATAACAAAGGCTCGAGCCCAAAAGAGAAAAGCAACAGTCAAGCCTTCAACATTTGTGCTTCAACATTTTACAAAAAAACATTTGAAGAGGAAAGAATAGAAAAACATCACTGAAATATATGCCTATCCCTACTTTCACTTCTTTCAGCCCATTTATCCAATGAGGCTTCAGAGTGGGAGGAATGAATAGCCCTTCTCATTTACCCTCAACCTGATCATTATTGATAATTTTCTACTTCTAACCAATAAGAGGAAAGGGGCAAAGATCAAGTGGAAGGGCCTGGGAAGGGTGTTCCAGACCGATAGCTGCTGTTACATTTTGTTCAATTGGATTTTGGATGCTAAAATACTTTTTAACCAAACTACATACACCTATTTAAAAACTCAACAGCCTCATGAAATGTTGGGGATGAATGTGAATTATTAGAATCTGGCCTTAGCTCATGGTGTGGCATGACTTCTATATTATAATTGATCTGTGGGAACAAATGCAATGGAACACTGGATTGGCAAGGGTTTTTCTTGACTCCCTCCCAACTAATTAAGGAGACCGCTGAGTCCCTCAGGTTGTCATCTCAGTCAGGTATGTTAAATATGAACTTTTGCAATAGCAATAAACGTCACACACAGCAAGCCTTGTCTCTCCCCAGAGTATTTTTGATAAAGTGATGAATGAGTGAAACTTCCTCCTTGGAAGGTCATTAGCCATTTTTTTTTACATGTGGAAATTGTTTCAAAGACTTTCTAAGGCAGCATGGAAAAATCAAGAAAGCATTCCAGCTGCATTAATAGGAAGATTTAGCCCTTCTGTGATAGAGTTCATTTTGAAAATTCTTTGCAAACAGTAATCCATCTGGCAATCCTCTGTGGTCACTTACACTGTATATTGTTTTTAGACCAAAAAAAAAGGGATTTAGATTCTATCTCATATTTTTTTTGCCCTGGCTTCTCTCTTTTCCTAGTCTGTTTATACACTGGAATTTTTAAAAGTCATGTTCTCCTGCTAATTAGCAACCTCTCAAGGCAAAGACAATTATTTGTTCTGTGTGATTTTAGTGGCTGAGGACACAATCTGGAGGGATCTGACTCTGGGACATCTCAGATCTGTAAATCTTCATTTACAGTGGAGGTAAACACTTATGACAATAGAAACCCTGCTTTATAGGCATTTTTTCTGTAATAAAAATGAACAATGGATGAGATGCCTCCAAAATTTGGGAATACCATAATTACAACTCTGTTGACCTAGAATATTTTCCAAGTAACTTATGTACTATATTGGTAAAAGTTTCCTTGAAGTGAGTTTATAACCCAGCTATGTCCTTAAATTTTGAAAAAGTATATAAGTAGAGCTGTTTACTAGAAAAAAAATTTATAGATGAATAAGCATACACACAGAGATAAACACAAATTTTGAAGGGTGATATGAAATACTTCTTTTATTTTTACCTAGCGTGGACTCTCAGTTGTACCTAAACTGCCTTTTTTATTTAAGAGATGGGGTGAGGGGAAGAGAGGGAGAGAAACATCAATGTCAGTGAGAAACATCAATCGGTTGCCCTTTGTATGAGCCCAGACAGGGGACGGAACCTACAGGCTAGGCCTGTGCCCTAACCAGGAATCAATCCCTGGGCAAAGCCCAACCACACTGAGCCACTCGGGTGAGGGCTTTCCTTAACCCACCGTGCCTGATAATCAGGAGTCCTTTCTCTCTAGGGTCACTCCTCCGTTCTACCTCACTCAGTATTGAACACTCATAACGGGCTACACATTTTTCCAGTCGATGAGACTCTATAGCAGTAAACAAAAGAGAGGCACAGCCTTTATTGAGCTATGGTTGAAATAATAAATTCTTATAAATATGTGTGTGTATATTCATACTAATGTTAAGTACATTTATAATATGAATCTATGCATTCATTTATGTAAAAATTAATTTACATCTATTTACATAATGTGTGAATGTATGTCAGGTATGGATAAGTGCTGTAAAGATGTCAGGGGTGGCCTCAAAAATAAGATGTTTGAGTAATGACAACGGAAGACAAGGAGTGAGCCATGTAGCTACTTGAGGAAAACCATTCCAGACAGAGTGCCAAGGCCCCGGGGCAGAAAAGCATGAGAGTGTTCACAGACCAGCAAAGCGGCTGGCTTGGCTGGAACAGAGTAGGCAGAGTTAGAGCTACATAATATAAAATGATCTCAGAGAAATTAGTGTGTGTACGTGTGTGTACAGAATCAAGCCTCCAACTCTTTAAGCCTCCTGTACTCTCCCCTCTCCTGCTGTGCTTCTTCCACTTGGCCTCTGGCCCTGTTGGCAGTCAAGTGGTTGCATCTGGTTTTCTTCTTGATGGAGCCAGGCCAGAGTGGTGGGGGGACAAGACCAAGGAGAAAAAAATTCAGGCTCTTTAGATGCTTTTGTGTGTGTTTGCAGGAGGTGGGGGTGGGGGTTAATGGAAAAGAACAGGCTCTTATCAATAAAGGCCCTACAAGACAGACACATCTTTCTTTTTTTTTCTTTTTTCTTTCTTTTTTTTTTTTACTAATACTAACCACCTCTTAATGCTTCATTTTGGTGCATCCTTATGTTTGCAATCTTTTTCTCTTCCTCACATTACCAAATGCCTTCTTCTGCTATCCTACCTTAATATGAGTCAGGGAAGTGAAGGGCTGGTAGAATATCCTGTCCTAGTTATGTTTAATATTTTATTTCTTTGCTTACATTTAGACTATATTTTTAAAAACTACAGAGTAAGACATATGAGAAATATGTTTACTGCAATTAAAATGAAATACCATGTGTGCTATCTTCCCCTTCCCTAAACCGTACCCTCCAGGGGCCAGTACAGAACATCTGCTCTTGTACATGTTTACCTTCACTGAAAACAAACACAAACTATATGTCTGAGAAGTAAAATTGACTTTTCCAAGTTGCAGAATATTTCAGGTTGCTTCAGCATCAGGTTGGAGGATTCATGTAGGTAGATGTCACAGGGCATAGATTTTGAACTTGCTAAAGTTTTGTCCAGACTTGAGGAAAAGAATCAGACTCAGAATTAAGGTTTTGTTATTCTGTGGAAATAATTATAAGCTAAAGTTAGAGATTGATTCTACTTTTCTATATTTTCATAGCCTAAGAAGCTCTGGTTTCAGAGGTAGTTTATTATTTTCCAGGAAAAGATATCTCAGTCCGTGCCTCAGAGGAATGCAGCCCTTGTTACTGTGAGAACAGGAACACCACGGAGATCAGTCCCTCCTGCGTCTTTCCATCATTTCCTCCTACTGCTCACATCCTGCATGCACCGGGGCTGGGTTTCATTCTATTGATGTAGAGAGAAACTTAGAAATTCATTATTGAACTAAGTCCTTTATCAATAATGATTTTTAAATGATTTTTAAATGAACTAATTTGCTCTCAACATTATGATTAAGACAATCATTCCACTGGAATGTAAGTACAGCAGAGATAAAGGATATTTAAGCAATGAAGGCTGATTATTTCATCCTCTTCTATGAGTAGTTAATGTTTGTACCCCTGGAGGACCACAGACTGAAAATGCACTTGGGTTTTCCTTTATGACTCTTGTAGATTCACACTGGACAAAGCATGTTCGTTTGTAATAAATACAGACATAAATCAGGAAAATTGCCAATTTAATTTTGATTGTTTAAGAGAATGAATGCCATTGGATCTATTTTTATAGTTCTCTATTCCCAATGTCTTCTAATGTGGTTTCCCTGAACAACAAGAAGAAACATCACTGAATTTTATTTATGAGTAACTTATTTGGTAATGGTTTTTCATTACACTCTCACAGGGTGTCTTGAGATTTGGGGTTATTCTTATAATTATTCTACAGTTGTGTGTCATACTTGTAAATGGAAAACCTTGGGTGGATTTCAGGGTATGAGGGACCTGACTTGCGTAATAATGACCACAGCGAAATGTCCCTTATGCATGAATACAAAGCAGTGGAGTCCTCCTCAGCAGACTGACTTGAAGACTTTTTCTTTTCTGTAGAGGGGACCATCTGTCCCAATCTGTCCATGTATCCATCCATCTTTTCCCACATCAACCCCCTCATAGCCAGCACAAATCATAGGCTATAGTTCTTAGGACCTGGACAACAAGCCAAATTCTCAGGTCCACCTGGGAACAAGTCTGCAGCCTGACCAATGCAGGTAACCACCAGGGACAACTTGGTGAAAATGAAGGGCAGTGTGGGTGGGTGGTACTGATGCCTTTCCTTACCTTGGGAGGTGGCTGCATTTATCTGAGAGATGAGATGCATGTTCTCAGCCTGCCTTTCAATTATTGTCCACGCTCATTTACACCCCAGCCCCCCATCAACCTACACACCAAAAGAGCACACAGGTACCTGACAACAACAACAAAAAAAAGAGAGAGAGAGAGAGGGAGATTTTTAAGCATCTCTCTCTCTCCCTCAAAACACTCACATCCCAACCAGAAAGGAACAATAGAATATAAGCCACTATTAATTATCTATTTCTGTGTGACAAGTTACCACAAGCTTAGCAAGGTAAAAAAAGAAAACCCACATTTATTATCTCACGGTGTCTGTAGGTGAGCAGTCCAGGTATGACTTAGCTGGGTTCTTACAAGGCTACAATTAAGGTCTTGGTCAGGGTTAGGTTCTCATCTGCGGGCTTGACTGGGAATGCATTCACTTCCAAACTCATTCAGTTCTTGGCAGACTTCATCACGTAGCTGTGAGGCTGAGGTCCCTAGCTTCTTATTAGCTAGTGGCTGGGAGTCACTCTCAGCTGCTTGAGGAAGGAACTACAGACCACAGATTCTTGCCCTGTGGCCCTCTCCAAAGGCTCTCTCACAACACACAGCTTACTTCTTCAAAGTCTGCAGGGGAGAAAGTCTCTAGCATCAGTGAACTAGCAAGATGAAGACTTACATAACATCTTATAATCACAGGAATGATCACATCACCTTTGCCATAGCCTTGGCTAGAAGCAGGTTCAGCTCAAATGGAAGGGATGACTCAGAAACAAGCACAATAGGAGGCGGAGATCATGGGACCGCCTTAGAGTCGAGTCTGTTTGCCACACTACTGTGCAATAATTACTTGCTCATTATACCCCATCTCACTCCATATAAGATGTGGAGTGCATTATGGATATACAATATAATATGGCAAGCCATTGTCCTGACATAGATGCATTCGGCACAGTAAATAGTAAACTAGGCTACACAAACAGCATCCCAGTCAGGAAAAGGAAGTGAGCAAAGGTATGAAATTGGAAATGTGTGCAACACGTTTGGATAAAAGTTAGGAAGCCAGTTTACTCAAGGCTTTTATACATGGAAGTGAGAGATGATAGAGTCAGAAAGATGGGGACCACGAATAAAAGCCGAAGAAGCTGGGATTTCACTTCTCATCTAAAGGGTTATTTTGGAAAGGGACAGAGATTCCTTCACGCTTCCATTACATCTTGCACTCACCTTAAGCTCTGCACTTCCCACCCATCACATGCAAGTAATGAGAATGGAGGGATAAGATATGTAAACTTAAATAATATCTGACTCCTCCACCAGAATGCAAACTTCCTAACCAGGGAACCTGGCCTTGACTGCAGGTTTGTTTGTTTGTTTGTGTGTGTGTGTGTGTGTGTGTGTGTGTGCACGCGCATTTGTTTTGCACTTCTGCCTGACACAGTGACACTGAATACATACTCAGTATATGTTAGTTGAACAAATGGAAGAATGAATAAGTGACTCTCGATAAGTGTTGCAATTGGAAACCTTTTGCCTGCAGAGTACCTTTTTGATTTAAAATAGGAAAAAATAATAAAATTGAGGTACTTTTCAAATCAGCAATAACAAGACTCCCAGGCTATCTTAGACAGAGCAGCTCTTTGAAGTCTTCAGAGAGAGAGCCTCGGAGCTCAATTAACATCAATTACCTGCCTGGGTGGTGACTGTGACTCCTGTTTCAGCTGCTTTACACGTGAGAGGAGGACGGAACCGAGGCAAAGAAAACTGGGAGGGGGGATTGCCCCAGAGCCACAGAAAGACACTTGTTGGAGGAATGTGAGGAGTTGGGTAAGGAGACTAGCAGGAGGAAGCCCAAGCTGAGGGCCTGCGCGCCAGGTGACAGACCAGGCGGTCCCTCGCCCTGTGCTGAGGGAAGCTCAGAGGCAGAGCTTGGGAAAGTGTCAGCTACCTTTTCTGCAAATTCTCCTTCACCATCTGAAGGCTCCCGGGCACATTCATCATCATCTTCCCTCCCACCGATGGCCCATTGCAGTTCTCTGCAGAGTGATTCATTGCCAGGGTGAAAATCCTAGGAAATTGCCTTCACACAAAAAATATGCTCCCTGGCTCCAAACAGTCAATAACTCTGCCCCACGAGACACATGTTTTTCCTCCTAATCTTCGTCTCTTTTTTTAAGTGATTTGTCGGATCATATACTATATATGTCATCTCAGAGTCGGTGCTGCAGTCTCCAACTTCAGGGCGGTTGAATGGTTTTTCCCTTCAACCTTCTTGTGAACAAAATGCGTAAATCAATCTCATTCTCTTTCTAAACACTACACTTGAATACTTACTGGAATTGAATTGTTTCTTCTGTTTCCTCCTTTACTTTTTTTTTTTTTTTGAAGGAGTGCATATTCCTAAGAAAGTTCTAGAAATCTCTCTTTCATCCAATTCAAATATTTCTTGACGCTACCACTTTACAGTTGGGTTTCCTCAAGGGGCTCGGAGTGGCCCCATGGATGGTGTTCAAGTCCTGGGGTCCCCCTGGGATGGAAAGGTCGGAGGAGAGGAGCAGGGCGATGACAGGACCTAGGGGCAGGGTTAGTGGAGACATCAGAGAAGATGGTGGAGAAAGAAGGGGACAGAATTCTGAAAGTGGATGTGTCAGGTGGTAGGAGTGGGGTGGACAAACCATGGTGGTGACCAACGGGAGGAGAATTTGTATGAATCACTAACAGTTACACAGTCTGACTTGACTCTAGACGACATTCTTAAAAATACCTTTTTGTGCGTTTCGTGGGGAATACCTTACAGCTGTTAAGTGAGTATATCAAGCTGTATACATCACAAAAACAACCTGAGTGTGTGTGTGTGTGTGGGGGGGGGGGGTTACAGAGCAACATATACGACACCATTTGCATAAAATTTCAAACCTGCAAAGTAAAAACACAAGTTGGAATTTTAAAAAATGGGAGATTTTAAAGAATCTATGAACTCATAGGAGAACTTTTTTTTTTAATTTGGGAAAGAAGATTTAACCAATATCCATTCGCCTGGGTCCCTGTACTTCTTTCACGCCTCGTTTTGCACATCCATTCACCGGATCTGTTTCTTATGTTTATCCCATCCCAATGAACGTTCGGCTTTGGGCGAGTCAATTCACCTCTGAGGGTTCCCATTGCCTCAGCTATAAAATGAGGGAATGAATGATCGCTGGCTCAAGTCCCTTCTAGTTTTTCCGTAAGTTAATTTTATTATGACTGATGCCCCCTGTCAGATCCCCAGAATGATAGCTTGGATTTCACACCCGCTGGACTCTGACGAGTCCAGGAGCCAGTCCCTGACCCATGTTGGACGCAGCCCACGTGTGCGCGGGGAGGGCACTGCCCAAAGTTCCACATGGAGAGTCCTGAGGCTGGAGGTGGGGAGGCTGTGCAGCGCAGTGATCAGCACTGAGCCAAGGCGGAGCCAGGCTCTGCCGCTGACCCGCTGTGAGTCACCTCATGCGGCCTTGCTCCTGCCCACAGTGTAGGGTCACGGGAGACTGAACCACGGGGAGGGACATAGCACACTTCGCACTGTGGCCGGCGGGTGGGAAGTGCTGAGAACCTGTCAACCGTCTTTATAGTCTTTGTTGTCACCATCATCATCACCTCTTCATGTAACTGTCTCAGCTTAAATCCAGGGGCACAATAAGGCTCTATTTTGTAGAGGCAACCAGATTTTTTTAAAAAGAAAAAAGTCGACTGCCTTTTTTGAGTCTCTGTACGTCAAGGTCCAGGAACGTTTCCTTGATCAGAATCTGTGTCTGATGCTACCACTACTCATGAAAAGTAATCCTCCCTCTCCCCACCTCCTTCATCTGCCACCTCAGGTGGCAGGGAGCTTAAATTCTTGTCATAAAGCTGGTGGCATACTTTCAGGTTTTTAATGCTCAAGCAGAGCTCGGGAGGTCAGTGTATTCAAATGCAACAGAAGAACAGACTCATAACATAAAACTATTCCATTAGTTTAAAGATGAATATATATCCAAAAAGTGAATGTTTATCAAGGGAAGCAAAGAATGGGAAAATTCAGTGACTTGTTTGTAAATGAGCATTTCAGTTATCACCTAAGCATGCAAACTACAGAAAGAAATCATTAGAGGCATTTTTAAAGGAGTTTGGTAATTTAGCAAAAATGGCAGGAAGTAAGAAATGAGTCATTTTTATCATCATTGTTTATAAAGCTCCTTTCTACCATTGCTGGATTTCTCCAGTCCTCTCTAGGGCAGTAATTGGAACATTTGGACACCACAAATGCAACTGTTTATTGTGACTACCTAAAGTTGAGGCCTTTGAGCAAAGTCTGCCCCGAGGCATTCCTTTTTGTCCATTATTAATCTGTCACCTGTGCAGTTATTCTCCTTGTTCTGTGCTGAATTTTATACAAATCCTTCTTCCAAAGATTACACGTAATATAACAGCCCATTGTACCTGGAGCATTGTATCTGCTTGCCTTTCAGCCTGAGTCCGGCAGTGTTCCCACATCATTTAATGATTTCACTCTTTTGATTGGTCTCCACAAGGAAAATGTATTTTAATAAATCAAAGTATTTAATAACAAAGTGACTTACTAGTTTCTCTCATATTTATTCTTATTCCTTAAAGAACCCCTAAAGTTTGTTAGAAGTATTAAATCACCATGTTATGGGAAGAGTAGAAAACACCAACAGTTTTTTCTCTTTTTCTTGATCTAAATTTTTTTTTAATTTTTACTCCTTTCGTGCTCATCAAGATTTTGTCATGTGTATTATTATCTCAGTGTGCCAAAAATATTGCTCTTTTTAAAATGGTAGAGTCAGTTTTTAAGCCTAAGTTATTTTTCTTAATGCTCCAAAATCTGATAACAGGAACTCATTACCAATTAGTCTTCTTGCCATACTTCTGAATTTTTGAACCTGTTATAAAAGTCACTTTTATAATCTGGAGCCATTTTGTCTTTCTTATTTCTGTTCAGGACATTAAATTCTATTTCAAGGAACACATCCTTTTCTATCCTAAGAAGAAATCATGGAAGAGATAATTAGGGATAGACGAAGCTTAAGCAAGCACGCGACACAGAAAGCCTGTTGGGCACTTTTTCACGCACCGGAGACTGCCGTGGCTAATCGCCAGGTTCTGACAGTGTTGTGATTTGGTCCTAAAGACGCTGCCTAAAGCGACTCTCAGAGTGAGGCAGACGTGCCGGGTGCAGCCTCCTGGGGGAGAAAACACTGCAACGGCAAGTCTCCAGGACTCATGGTCCAATGTGGCTGCCTAAGCTATAGGTGAAAAAAATAGGGTTTGTGCTCTATCTTTGCAAATTTGTAATTATATAATTTGATAAGTAAGTTTTCACACTTGAAAATTTTGATAAGTACATGGTCTCCTAAGTTTCTTCCTGAATTGTTTTAAGAACTAGTACATGTAAGGGAGCTGGGTGTGCAGAAATGAAGGTGCAGTGGAAATGAACCTCCATTCAAATGTCAGACACATCCCAGCCATCAAAGCTTCTGTCTTCTGGCACAGTCTGACCCCCGGCCACAGTCTTCTCTTTCTTGTGACGGGAAAGCGACAATACCCGTGGATCAGACCACAATGTTTGACAGCTCTTTTTCTCTCAATAGATCCCCAGTCCACCACTAAATAATGTCTCTTTCACTGTGAAAATATGTGTATGTCCCAGATCTGGTGAGTTCTCACTACCACACTGGTCCAAGTCACCACACTCTCTACTAACATTGCCTTGCTTCTACCCTTGCATTCTCTCCCAGTCTGTTCTTTAAAAAGTGGCCAAAAGAACACATCAGATCATGTCACCCCTTTCCTCAAACCTCCCACAGCTTCCCATCTTGCTCTGAGTAAAACCTTACAAAAGCAAACAAGATCTGACCGGGCTGCGCCCAACCGCCCCATCCCGTGACTTGTCCTACCATCGCCCTGTGATCCTCTCTGCTTATTCAGCACAGCTACACTGTCCGCCTCGCTGCCTCTGCCTGGTCCCTCTTCCAGGAACGGTCTCCCCCAGCTCCTCTTCCAAGTTCCTGCTGAATTGTCTCCTCCACAGTGAGGCCTTCCCTGAGCACCCTGCGCAGAATTGCAACCAGCCCCACCTGCCCTGAAGCCCTGCAGTCCAGGTACCCTTCGTCCTGCTTTTTCCCCCTGTAATACTTACCATATTTTTAATATGCTACATAATTTACTTATTTGTCTGTCATGTCTCTTGAAACCACACTCCCATCCCAGTTAGAATGTTGGCTCCATAGATGAAGGGAATTTTTCTTTGTTTGCCTCACTGATGTGTCTCAGAGAGCCTAGAACAGAGTCCGGCACATGTGGGGTGCTGCCTTTACATTTTTCGACTGAAAGAATGATGAGTGGCCCCACATGGCTGAGAGAACCATTGCTGAGGATGGGAAAGGACTTTTAAGATGATGAAGCTAATTTTGTCCAATTATATTTAACATAGCCTTACTTGGAGCACAGCTTTATTTGCTGTTACCTACATTGATTTTAAAGTCTCTATGAGCAGAGAAATGTTGTATTCATCTTTTTGCCTAACAGTCCTTTTATTCTTTGCACATGGTGGGTATTTGTTAAATGTTTATTGAAGTGAAACGGAACAAGTTTTATGGAAATAAATTTTTTTTAAAAACTGAGCAAATTTCCCCTGCCTGGAACTATATACATATAGTCAAATTTTAAAAATAAGTATGTGTGCACTTACATGTATATATGTATTTATAAATCTGCATAGATGTATTTATATATTTATCTTTTCAATTTGACTAAAAATTATATTGCCTGGGTATATTCAAACAAATCCATTGTGCTGGGCCAGTAAAAATTTTAAAAAACAACAAAGAAAACAAAAAGAGAGAAGAGAGAGTAGTACCTTAAGTAGTGCAGGTAAATTTGTGGCTCTTGCCTTCCAGAAGCATAGTTCTGGGAGGAGACAGCGAAAGGTGGGGTGGGGGTGCATTCATTTGTCCTTCGCTCAGGCAATCTCAGTTCCCATGAGCCTGCGTGGTAAGAGGGTCTTGCCTTGGTGAATGGGATCTCAGTGTTTAAAGATGTGCATTTTTCATGTAACATGACATCTTCATATGAGTCTTACTTTAGTGCTCAATCGGAGAACTAGCCATTTGTTCAGCTTCTTAAGATATGGTACATCATTCTCCAACATGGACCTTTTCCAGAGGATTTTCAAAAGTAATCTTGACTATGAATTATTTTTGCTTTATACCCCGATTTTAGAACCTAACCCCCATGTGGCTCTATAGTAGTCATTGAGCGCCATGGCATTCCAAGTAGAGCTACAAAGATGATTATTCATGTTAGAGATTAAAACCTAAACTTTCCTTAATAAACCGAACTCACTGCCATTGCAGCCAAGGTAGTTGATGGATGTGGTAATGTTTCTCTAAATGAATAAAGATTTTTCTTACCATGAAAATTATGACCACTGCTTTCACCTCCACGGAGGACAGAAGAGCAGGAAATGGGTTTAAAAACTGCAAGAAGCAATCTGACAGCTCTGGGAGTGGGGGATAGAGAGGGGGTGGAAAGTGAGAGCAAAAAGAAAAAGAACTCATGGACATGGACCACAGTGTGATAATTCTGGGGGGGGGGGGAAGCATTGTCATTGTAGGTGGAAGTATAAGGACGATAAATGGTAATGAAAAAATACAATACAATAAAACTAAACTATTAAAAAATGCAGGAATGATGCATTTCAGATATAAGAAAGGTGTGTCAGATACTCAGATGGTTCCTTGAGAAAGGCTTTATGTGGAAACCTCTTCTTGAGTGGAAACTTTTCTTTTCAACTCATTCTGCCTGGGATAGTTCATGACCAGCTATTCTCAAAGTGGATGCGAGCATTATGCAGGATATTAAGAGCATTGACTCAAAGCAGGGGTTCTGTCACCAAATACATTTCAGAGCATGTGAGAAGTGTTGATTTAGACAGATACAAGTGGGTGGGTAAATTGTCCTGATCATTAATGGCCCCTTCAGGGTACTATTTAAAATTTTTCTAACTTGTCCTATCCTTACCTTCAAGGATAACAAGAACAAAACAAATCTTCACAGAGTTATCCTTTATTATTTTTATTGTTGTTCATTGATCCATGGAGTTACCCTTTAACAACACTGCCTAAATAAGGATTCCTTTGGAACCTTTTTTTTTTTTAAGTAATAGAGCATTTCTAACCAGTTGACAGTAAGTGTAACGGTAACTGTAAACTGTCTTGGGAGGAAAGTCATCTGTTCGCCTGGTTCACTATTGACTTAAAAAGAGGCACGCAAGTACAAAGGAAACAACGAAGACACGGAATGAGACATTATGTTGTCTGCGTGACAATTCACTTTAAAAATGCATCCATGCCAACATTGTGTTGCCTATGTTGTGAGGTTAACTTTAATGTTCATTTTAGAGGTAGGTAGTTAGCATTTCAAGTGCTATCTATACTCAGGAGTCCATGCTTTCGAGGGGATGCTACATTTTTTTCCAATACCCATGCCAAGTATCTATTCTTCAGTATGAGGTCATTAGAAAATAATTTTATACTGGTGAAATGAGTGGTGGCCAAGACGATTGACTAGAAAGTGTCCAGACACCATCATCACTGAATGAAAAAGGTCTAAGACTGGTACTCCCAGCAGCCTTCAGAGCTAGGACCCAGGCTCTGCTTGGTCCTGTGTCTCTGCCCTGCACAAAGGCCCTGGGTCTGGCTAAATGGTGGGCCGCTTTGCCTCCAATTACCCTTCCATTGCCCTCTGAGGGAGCATTCCCTGCAAGATGAGGTCGGAGAGCCACGAGACTGAGTGGAGACTTCCCTGAGCTTACAAGAGCAGATGGTGAACACTGTTTTTATATGTGCTTGCTGATAAATGTTTGTACTTCCGGCTGCATTTTATCCAAGACCTGCTGTCAATGTTACATCCCATCTGGTTCCAAACACCAAGGACAACCAGTGTTTACAAAGAACCTGGCACTCTTTAAGCAGCCAAACTGCCCTAGGTTAATTTCCAACAACGGGACCCTGGTAGTTTGTTTTAAAAAATCGAACCAATGAGAAAATAATTTTAATGTTAGCCTTCCTGTGATTATTAGAAAATTCTAGTCATTCTCAAATCTATCACAGTCACTTTAGCATTAATAACTTTGGCAGGTAGATTATAATCATCTACATGCAGATATTATCTACAGACAGACATAGGACCTTATTTAAAGGTCCTTTCTCGGTAATAATTTAATGCCAAATCAGTTGCTAGCAAATCAGTTTTACTCTTTGCTTTTAGTCAAATACATTTCTTTCCATCATCTTAAGGGAATTTCCTAGAAAAAAAAAAATAACTCCCTATTAGTGATCATTGGTTGGAGTTCTTACTGTGTCTTTATCACATTTTTAAGCCTCGTGTGGATCATTTATAAACTTTATACTGTCCTCTTTCTTGGATACACTGTAAAGATGTAAGCCGACAGTGTGTGACGGAACACAGCCCCTATATGGACACATCTTCCATATGGTGAGGAATGTACGTGTGAATTACTGCTGAGCTCACAGAAACACAGGTAGCAGGTGCCATTTTTAAACACTGGGCTTCTTTTTTTACCCATTGCTACATTTTATTAGTCAATTACAGTTGCCCTTTTAAATTACAGAGGCAGGCTGTTTGAATTTACATTTAATTATGGGGGAAGTGAACAATACTTTTAAGTGAGTTATCTGTGAAAGAAGCTTTTTAAACACCTCTTAAAACGCAAAATAATCCATCATGCTTTTATCGCCATATGTCTCAGAATTGGAAATTGGGTTCCGTCCAAAGAGGATAGAAGATATTTTGCTTTGCATAAGTGCGGCACAGATAGCAGGAATCAAATCTATATTAATAGGAGCTCTTCCAGAAGCTGCAGTGCAAAGGAAATTTTTCTTTTATTTTTAGCTGCTGAAATAGAAGCTGACTGGATTTATTGTTACTTTTATACACCATGAAGTGAGCCAGAGGTCTCTCATCATATTTGTTTGATAAAGTATGATGAACATTTGACTACCTTCAGGATTTGCAGCTCTAAAATATTTGACTCTTCACCAAGTGGGCGAAACTCTAGAGATTGTACTTGTTTTCTTTTCCTTATTGACCTCAGATTACAGTGCAGAGGCCCCACTTTCTAGGTGACAACCAATAATAAGTGGTAGAAGAACGAGAGACCATGTCATGTAATTTATTGAACACGTCGATTTGAACCTGCCTTCACTGGTCTGTCATAGGCACCGCTTGGGGGAGAAGTTTGGCCTTGTCATAAGGAGTTTTGAAGGGGCTGGGAGAAGGATGGGGTGTATAAATCTACTTTTGTCTCCCAGCTATTTTGTTTCTTCATTAAATTTCGCTAGTGAATTTTCAAGCTTATGAAATTCATGAAGCGAATCCCAGCTTGAGCCAAGTCGAGTGTGGTCTGGCAGCCTTGCCGCTGGGGTCCCAAAACAACCACTTGCTGTCCCAGCTCAGCTGTGTCTTGTTGCTTTCAGAAGAAAGGAAAAGCTAAGTGCGTCATCCATGCATGTCTGCATCTGAGACACAGGGATGGCCTGCGCTCACCATGGGAGCCCTGTCCCACTGCAGCATGGTGTTGTGGCCGTTTAATCCTAAACTGGAGACTAAGCCAAATGCGAAATCCATAAGAGATATGGCAGAAGTGATCTGGCTTCTCAGAATCACCCACTAACTTTTCTTACCTTAAGACTGCCTCCGGATTCTCTTGCCCCACCTTGTGGTGCGCACCTGTCTGGGACGTGCCTGGGTCCACCTGTATCGGTAGGTGCATCTTTGTCTCCCCAGCTGCACACCATGTCCCGGAAGCTGATCTCGGAGTAAAAGGAGAAAAGGACAACCAGGAGCTCCCACCACACTTCTGCCCCAGTGCTGGGGCTCCTCTGTGGTCTTTTACAGCATTGAGAAAAACTGGCTCTTCTCTAGTTGCTTGGGCAGAGGTGTGGCCGTGCTGATGTTGGCTGAGGGACAACCTGGGCTTGCATTCAGGCACCTTGGACACTCTTAGGAAGGTATTGAGAGAAAGAATTTCTCTTTGCACTGAGAAGGAGACCTCCCTGTATCCTCCAAGCCCAGTGATAGCTGCCATGGGAAATATATTAATATCTCCCCTCTTGTTTTCACAGGTTTGTGGTGAGACAGGTAGGTCAGGTAGCAACACCTTTATTTTTGACTGATCATCCAGTTAAAGCACAAAAATGCAATTTTCCTAAAGTCCCACAGTTGATCATGGGTAAAGTATGAATGCTGCTAGTAGCTGCTTTATCAGGTACTTTAATTCTAATCTCTATTCCTTTTGTAAGTAGGAGGAAGAGAGTTTCCATTTGGCTCTTTTTCTAATAATTAAATTAGGCTCTTTAAAAATTAAAGCACTTCCTTTGGAAAATGTCCTAATGTCCCTCTTTCTAGTCCCTTAGACTTTCTGAATTTCATCTAAACCTATTAGGCTGAAAAGCTTGTTTCAGCAAATTTTGTCGTGTCTGTGATCTCCAAGATCCCCACAGTTTTCTTGTCCTGGGAAATTTAGCCACGTCCTAGTGAAAAATTTTTGCCTAACTTCCCAATTTCCTGCTTAGCAGAGTCACTTGTGGTTTAAAGAAATATGTTAAATATTTTGAGATCTGTCTGAGTTGACTGGAGGGGAGGGAGGGCAAATAATAAGGACAGCTCACATTTAGGCCGAAGAATCATTGGTGAATGTTACTGTCTTCAAAATTACTTTCATGGAAATCAGAGCATCCACGCTGGTCTTAAGTGAGATATTGGAAAATAAAGAGAAACGCGGGCCTGCTTCCCACGTTTTTGGACCGGCACTCCCCACCAGGGACGTGGAGCGGTGGCCTCCACGTGTCAAGGCTCACACTGCGGCACCTCCACTTTCTCCTCACTCGCCCCCCCAGGGACCTCACGTCACAGGGCAGCATAATTCAAATAACACCAACTTTCAGAACTAGAGGGGGCTTCCTCTCACCCGCATCTCCATATGAAGCCACAAGCTATTTTTACAGTGACCGCTGCAGTCTATGATTAATAATGAACAGAAATTATGTGTTACTTCTTTGTAATTAATTAATACAACTTGTATTATATTGTAATTTGTAACTTAATTAATCTTTGTAATAATTTTGATTCCAAAAAAATTCATGGAACCAATACTAGGTTACTGGCCAAGTCTAAGAGGTGCTAACAACTCCTCAGCTCGAATGATCTGTCTCCTTGGCACCAGATTTTACCATTTGCATTTAATTTCCTTTATGCCAAGCTCTGCTTTTCCTGGTGAGCTCTGGTAGCAGTAGTTGCTATTTGAGTTCATTCTATTTCTGAGAGGACAATAGCTCTTCTTGATATCTCGGTGAATTAGATTCTGCTCAGCTGCTTTGCTCCCTAGACATGAGTTGCAGGGTGGGGCAGGGGGTGGGGGAGAGGACAGAGATTCTGAAAAGGACGGAACTAACTAACAAGCAGGTTGCTGTAGAGCCAGCCCAGAACAAGGAGTATTGGGCCCCCGATCATATTATACAAATAGCAGGTGTTTCTGGGTGGCACCTGTGTGTCTGGGTGCGTGTGAATATTTTGACATGCCAAGTTATTAGCTGAGGGCTTTCTCTGATGAATTCAGCACACGGACCAAAAGGTTCTCATTGGTCACATTTAGTCATTCCTTCAGTGAGAACTTGAAAATGAAAGAGCTGGTTAAATGCTGCTGAGTGAAGGGGATTTAACCCCAAATGAATTTGTCCTCTCCTGTTGTGTGTTTCAGAGACTGGAGCACAAGGAAGTTCTAGTGGGCTTGTTGTTCCTGGTTTTCCCGTTCATTCCAGCCAGCAACCTCTTCTTCAGGGTGGGCTTCGTGGTGGCCGAGAGAGTCCTTTACATGCCCAGGTAATCACCGCTCCTGATGTCGTCTTTCTGAGGCCTGCCCTCTGTCACCAGCACCGAGAGTTCCAGAGAGACAGTCCTTCAGGGCATAACAAGTAGCTCCTTGTGGAACTAGGGTGCTTATTACCTCAGCTTTGAAAACAGCCACAGAGAAGGGTGAGTGAGCTCACGTTTGCACTCACTCACTCCAGTTTACAACAGCCACCTCCAGGTGGGGGCTTGATGGTTACATGTGGCATCAGGACTGGAAAGGATTAGGGATTTTAGCGACAAGCATTTGCCACCACATCTTTGTTCAAACAACTACAGCCTGAGCTGCCGAAATTCGGGGCAGTTAGAGTGGGTGAGACAAAACTCTTAAGCTGCTCTGCAATAGTGAAGAACTAGGAAACACACCCGTGCTGCCCTTTAAAGAACTTATACGTGAATGTTTCTCAAGAGGAAAAAATAGCTCTTTGTGAAAGGATAGGACAGAAGGCTCAGGGGGACTCCATTGTACCCCCAAAGTGATTCTGCTCCCCCCGTTTTCCACCATGGACTACTGCATCTTTCATGCACAGACTAGGCAACCTCTACTTTTGGCTAAGCCCATGTGGGGACACCACCCTCAGTGTGTCTCCTGTGAGCCAGGATGAAGTTTGGCTGTCACGAACGTCCCTATTCAGGTATGACTGGATGCATCAAAGTAAACCTGTTCACATTTATTTCTTTGTTTACATATTTATTTCCAAGCCAATGAGGCAGTATGGGTCTGGTAATATTTGTTAATCAAGAAATTTTAGTTTAGCCCTGGCCCGTGTGGCTCAGTTGGTTGGACATCATTTCACAAAACAAAAGATCACTCGTTCAATTCCTGAGCAGGGCACATGCCTGGGTTGCAGGTTAGGTCCCAGGTTGGGGCACATTTGAAAGACAACTGATGAATGTTTCTCTCCCTCTCTTCCTCCCTTTCCCTACCTCTAAAATCAAAAAAGGAAGGAAGGAAGGAAAGAAGGAAGGAAGGAAGGAAGGAAGGGAGGGAGGGAGGGAGGGAGGGAGGGAGGGAGGGAGGGAGGGAGGAATTAGTTTAGTAGGGCTAGAAATGGAAGATATAGTATCACTGAGGTCTTTAGTTTTTTCAAATGATATTATATGAAATCTAACAGGGACTGGTCCTAAAGTGACTTTTTGAAGAAAAGGCTTACAAGGAGGTTTTTTCAGTCTGTGAATTCAAATGAAAACAGTATTAATGATGATCCGGGCTATAATATCAGTTGTAAACAGAATGACACTGACAAGCCTTATTTTATTGTTCAGTCCATTGATTGCCAAAGGTGTTCACACAGAAAGAAGAAAGAGACAAGCAATGCATTTTTAAAGTGTTCCAGGGCGTTAGTTGTGTGTCCTGGGGTTTCTGCTCCTCCACTCTCCCAGCAACAGGGACCTTCACTTGGCATCTCCTCACATTTCAACACCATTTGAATCCCCCCCGACTCCAACAGACTGCTGATCGGAGCCTAATTTACCCCTGCTAAACTAGTTGTCTGTGTGCTCGTGAAGACCCAGTTGGCCAATTCTATCAGCCTGGCTTCTCTTGCTTCCCTTTTCAGCTGGTACCCACTGGTTGGTCATTTCAGGCGTGTGCCCAGTATCCCATCTGTTACCCTTTACCTGCCTTTCTAGGTTTTCCTTGTGCTTAATTCACTATTTCCAAACCTTGAAAAGAATCCCCTAATCCATGTTCCTTATCCTATTAAAAAGCCACCGCCTTGCCAGTGTGGCTCAGTTGGTTGGAGTGCCATCCCCTTGATCAGAAAGTTGTGGGTTCGATCCCTGATCAGGGCATGTACAGAAGACAATCAATTGTTGTTTCTCTCTCACATCAATGTTTCTCTTTCTTTCCCTTCTTTCCTCTCTAAAATCAATCAACATTTTTTTTAATTTTTAAGTAAACCAAAAAGCCACAAAGTTTTCTGGCTAATGTCTTGAAAATAGGCTGTTTCCCCGTGAATTTGTTCTCTTCGTCCTCAGCTGTGTGGTGACTGAAACTTGCTCATGTCTATCTAGTTCATGGCTCATGGCACGTCCCTGTCCCCCAGGACTCATCCCCTGTCACCACCCCCTGTGGATGACTTTGATCCCTTGATGAAATAAGATGTGAGGTACCTAAAGACTGTGAGTGGAGTTCACAGGGGCCGTGCTCATTCTGCTAAGACGGAGGTCACGTGGAACGAGCGCTCCCGGCATCTCTCCGTTTCCCAAGCTCTCTTTTCATCTTTCCTTCCCTACTGCCCCAGAGAAAGAGTAAAATGTCATTCAATTATTTCTGTAAAGGCAGCTTTCATCACTCACACAGGTCAGTGACAAAATTAATTCATGAGTGGAAGTTCTGAAGAATGAAATTTTGCAGGTAATTTCAGGCACAAGTCTCTCACCAGTTCATCCCAATCATTCCGGTCTCATCAGTGTCTCTCCCACCAGCTGCCATTGGAGGGAGATATTAATTCAACAGACTCTAGACAAGAAGAAAATGTTCTTAAAGACCAAACCTTTCTAGGTCAAACTGCTCCACTATGTCAGGGTTTAGATAAACCCCTGGTTTAGATAAGCCTGTCAGTCCACACTACACTGGGTGTGAGTTAGCAGCAAATAAAAACTGACTTTGGATAACTTAAATAAGAATAAGAATATATTGGAAGGGTGAGAGCACTCACAAAATTTAAGGGAACATTGAGGGAGCTGTCTAGTAGCAAACAAGAAATGAGAGATGTTATGGGCTAAATTGTGTCCCCCCTCCCAAAACTCGTAACTCCCAGCAACTTAGAATGTGACTGTATTTGAGTTTTTAAAGAGGTGATGAAGTTAAAATGAACGCACTGGGGAGACTCTAATCCAATCTGACTGGTTTCCTTAGAAGAAGAGGAGATTAGCACACACGGAAAGACACCGGAGATGCACTTGCACAGATAGACGGACCCTGTAAGGACACGAGAGAAGGTGGCCATCTGCAAGCCTGGGAGAGAGGCCTCAGAGGAAACTAAACCTGCCAACATGGTGTTATGGACTTCTAACCTCCAGAACCATGAGAAAATAAATGTCTATTGTTTAAGCCACTCAATGCATATTACTTTGTTATGGCAGCACCAGCAAACCAATGCAGGAGCTCGACAGTAAGCTCTGAATCATCACTGAAGCAAATGGGCCAACCCCCCACCACTTTGGTCCCTCCCCACATCGAAGTCCTAGTAGCATCTCATTAGCTGAGCTTTATTTCAGCCCACGTACCCTCTTCCCCACCACGTTAGTGAGATGACTGGCTTGTCCAAAGGGGCTCTTCGGAGAACTCTATGGCGGAGAGAGCAGAGAACCCTGAGTCCCACCAAGAATACACATGGCAGGCAGGGAGGGAATCTCCCATCAGGGAATCGGGTGTGGCTTCAACGGGGGAACAGACTCTGGGATGCCCACAAAAGCGGCAAATACCATGTGATTTTAAAACTTGGCCATTTCGCTTTCTTGATGGAAAATAAACATTCAGTTGGGTGTGCATGCCTTCTTTTTTTTAACATACTAAGTGAGGGCCTATGAAATTAACCTTTGCTTTTGGGTTTCATTTCATTTCCAGAGTAAGTTACCTATGACACTGTGATCTATAATAAGAAATATATAATCAGTCTTTATCCCAGGTCCTGGCACGAGTTCTTAAACCCCTTGGAATTTCCTAAGTAATGAGAAGGATAAAGGTGTCCTTTGTTATGTCAGTGAGGTGACTTTTGGAACACCTGGGG
The DNA here is from genome assembly GCA_004024845.1 of Tonatia bakeri. Classification (NCBI taxonomy): domain Eukaryota; kingdom Metazoa; phylum Chordata; class Mammalia; order Chiroptera; family Phyllostomidae; genus Tonatia; species Tonatia bakeri. The sequence goes on along the minus strand of PVIA01012141.1, from coordinate 10,284 downwards.
AGAACACAGAAGCTCCATGACATTCCCCTCATGCCTTGCCCTATGCGTCCTTTCCATCTGCTGTCCCTGAGTCATGTTCTTTTATAGTAAACTGGAAAATAGTAAGTGAAATGTTTTCCTGAGTTCTGTGAGCAGCTCTAGCAAATTAACCAAACTCAAAAAGGGGGTTGTGGGAAACTCCAGCGTATAGTCTGTCAGAATAACAGGTAACACCTTGGACTTGAGATTGGCATCAGCAGTGGGTGGTGGGACAGTCTTCTGGACTGCCAATTTCAACATGATCCTCTTCACAAAATGAGAAGAAATGTCAACAGTTTGGGGGGAGGAGACATTTTGACACAGGCCCTGATTCCGTTTTCTCCTCCATTTCAAACTATAAACCCACTCGACCATTGCTAGGACGTCTGGCTTCACCGAGGCCTCTCTAATCATGTGCGTTGGTTTTGCTTGGCAGTGCTAGAAGCAAATCCACAGAACACCTTAGCTTGGAGAAAATCCAAATTCTGGCCAAGTTCCAGCCTTTCCAAATGAGCTTCTTTGCACAAAAGAGCTCCTACTGGCTGACACGTTTTCAGGATGACACAGATGACAGGTGCCCCCGCAGCTGCCACTGAAAAACCTTACACACAGGAAGCATGAGAACCCAGCCCCATGGGTCCTGATACCATTAATGAGGGTTTCCACGTACTGGACTGGTGTGCTCAAGGACCTACACATTTCAACTCAACCTTTCCAATCCCATGTTACACTGAGGATGCAGGGATCTGGCGAGAGTGTGTAATCTGCACATGTTGATACAACAAGTAAGAGAGGCAGAATTTGACCATCTGATTTTAAAGCCAAAGAATACTCAATCTTTTGTTTTTATATTTTCCAACCTAAACTGGGCCCCATGTAAGCAAAGAGAAATATTCACAATATGATACAAAGAATTTTCTTTCATTCCCAACAAAAAGAAGCTATCTGATGCCCAAACCCGAGGACAGTGACGCCTACCCACCCCAACCCGGGCGGAGCCCGTGCTGCCTGGCATTTGTTTGGATTAAGACAACTACTGACCTAACTTTTAAACTGATCAATTTTTCCTCCAGTCTTCAACATACAGGGGGAAACATAATGAATCATTTTTATTTGATATTCAGTTTCTGGATTCTTTGAAACTCGCTGAGCAGTATCCATGGACCGAAGTCAATAACCACGGCCTCCATCAGGCAGAGAGCCGAGGACTGGGGACATACTCCCTGCCACATGGGATGCCCACTCGTCCATTTACTGGGACAAAGTTGATGGGCTCATGAAGACTTGACCTCACCAAAACTTAAAAGTTAATGCTTCAGACCAGGTATCAGCAAACTGCAGGCTTTGGGCCAAATCCAGACCTCCACCTATTTTTGTAAGGAACGTTCTATGGAAACAGCCATGCCTGTTTGTTCACGTATTCTCTACAGCGGCCTCCATGCCGCCACAGAGATCGAATGGCTCCCCCCAGAATATTGCCTCTCTGGCCCTTTACAGAAAACTTTCCCACCCCTCTGTTCAAAACATCCCACTGACTCCTACTGCTGTTCAAATAAATCCCCACTCTAACATGGCCCCCAAGCCCTCTCAGGTCTCCTCACTCCCAGACGCAGCCTTCTAAGACCCAGCCACAGTGAATTTCTTGTAGTCCCTCAAAGGCCCACTCTCTCCTTTCTACTTGTGCTCTGCTTAGGACATTCTGCCCTTCCTGTTCCTGCCCCCCTTCCCCTCTAGAAGCTAATTGGAATCTATTCTTAAAGTCTCAGCTTAGCTGCTGCTGCCTCCTGGAAGCGTTCCCTGGTCCCACCCCCCCAACCCTCCCCAACCCTCCCCACCCACCCCACCCTCCCCACCCACCCCCAGTCTGTGGCAAGCCTTGTCTTCTCTGCCCCCATGGCACCTCTGTAACCAGCCATTTGGTAACTGCCGAGAAGTCCTGCCCATCTGCAAGGCAGCAGGAAGTTCTGACTGTCCCCAGCAGCTAGCCCAGTGCTTAGCACACAGTGGACTCTGCATATATATTGAATTACGCAGACTTTCAAATGCCTGAACATTAATTTGTCCAGACCATGTCACTTCTGGAATTTTCCCCATTCGTAATTCTCCTCTGGGCTGTATACACCTTTAGACATTTTCCTTCCTCTCCATTTGCTTGGAACTCCAAGTGCATTTTGAACACACAGCGCATTCTGGCCAGGACAGGCATGTGATAATTATCGCACACAAGCACGACTTTACAGCCCACCATTATTGAGTAATTGAGGAATGTTCCAGTCCCCATGCACACCCCTGGGTTGGGAATGTGCTTTCCTTCCAACAGGCACCCCTGAGAACTGTGCATACAAAGAAGGAAGGGGTGACTCTGCAGGTGCGGAGGGAGTGGGAGAGGGTCTTGCACACACCAGTGGTGTGGTTTCCCATACTGACGGAAACCAGCAGGAAAGAACAAAGGGAAAGGAGGTAGGGAATAAAGGGACACCGCACGGTGTGTCTGATCTCACGTTTTACAGAGGAGGTTGTGGTATGTGGTTATTCTCCTTTTATGGAAACGGTTTAGTCTTTTCTTCCTTTGGTTCTCTATTGTACTCTCAGAGACAACTGAGGCTATTTCCTCAAACCTCTGTGATTAAAAAGTTGCCCGCTTTCACATTGACAGGTGAAAAGGAAAAAGAGTTGGCCTGATGCTGGGCTCCTCCCAGCAGGAGGGGTGTCTGTAACTGTCCCCTGTGGGGTCTGGCTCTGCACTGCGCAGGTCCAGTGACCTGGCGTCTTCTGCCCACTGCACCCTAAACTAGGAAAGACAGACTGGCCTGATAATTGAGAGTATGACCCTGGTTATATAACGTGTGCCTCGGCTGAAATGGGCCTTGCTGGGCTCCCAGAGATGCCTCAGGTGAGATGACAGAGCTGTGACCAGGTTTCAGGTGTGTGTGCCTTTGGCACATACAGACCCTTAGGTTTACATGCTGAGGGCATTTCGTTCCTATGCAGGTAGCATATTCATTTAGATGTGCACACCTGTCTCCATCATTTTCCATGTAGGCATATTCAGTATCTCATATAATTCACAAATATTGAAAGTCCTAACTCAAAAAGACATAACCATCCCAAAATCAGGCCCATGAAACTGAGTAAAATGTGAAGAAAACTGACAACATTCTTAAGCAGTACTCTTTGTTGCTGGGGTTTTTTTTTAATTGATTAATTGTAGATCTGGAGTTCAGACTCTGCCCCACAACGCCAAGGTTCACTACAAATACACCAATTTCCCGAAGGACCAAGGTTGGAACAGGGCAGCCATCTACCACTACAGCACAGCCCTCGAGTAAGCACCGTGTACCATGCAGGTGTCACCGTTGGGCTCTGCAGGCCCTGGTCTGTGTCACTCACCCCTCCCAGTACGTGAGGGGTTGGTTTCTTCCTGGTGACAATGAGCATCTCCTTGGATGTGGTGTAGGCCTTGGGTTCTGAGTCTTATGGCTCTGTATTCACATCTGTTTTGTGTGTGTTAACTACCTTGCTTCTAACTCTCCATGTTTTCCTGCAAAATTTCTATTGCCTCACTTTTTGTAATGAAGTGACATTCCATGGAATACATATACGCAGACAAACAGAAGTTGACTGTCAAAAACACACTGGTCAGTTCTCAGATCGTGTATTCCTGTGAATTATTAATGTGGTTTATATGGGAATATCTAAGTCTCCCAATGCTTGAGATAGATTTCTATGGAGACATTTGAAGCAATTAAGATGCCCTGCCAGGTCACGTTGGATTAAGGATAAAATGAGAAGGCACTTTATGGTCATGTTTGGAATTTTTTTAAAAACATGTACATACAGGGGTGAGTAAAAGTAGGCTTACAGTTGTAATACAAATAAGTAATGCAATCACAAAGAATACAAGAATAAACTCTGATTTGCATACTCATGACTCTAACCCTACTTTTGCCCACCCCTATATTTAGGTTTCTCCGGCCAAAGGGCCTGCTGCTGCCCTCCCAGCTCCCCTCGGGTGGCAGCACGTCAGGCCCGCTGGTGGCGGTGTCTGTGTCTCACTCTTAGGCAAAGCCCATTGCCAAGGCAGCTCACAGGTGTTCTTTTTGTATCTCACTGCTGAGTTCTCACCATTACCATCTCTCAAGATTCCAGATAAAAGAAATATATTTGACCTTCATAATGTGGAGACTGGACAAACAAACTAGGACAAGACAATAAAGCAAGGTGGGTACTCTGTTGAATACTGTGAGCTCAACAGGAGCCTTTTCGGGAGGACTTTGTGCCCACAGGGGGCCCACATCTGACCGAGTTGCCTAACACAGCGCCACTGCCAGAGACGCCGAAACACACATCCAGCAGGAATACACAGAGTGGGATAGTGTATTTCCCTTATGGAACGGAGGCTCTGCTTTCTGAAGTGGTACCAGGATGTGCGATTTTTACCTGAAACAATACATAGGATGAAAGGAAAGGTTTTAGTATTTTGTTTTTTATTCTTAGAATTCATTTTCTGTCAGGTTCAAACAAACAAACAAACAAAAAGGCAGACTTGAAGTCACTTGGGATAAGGAGATAAACTGAAGGTGGCTTCTTTCCAACCTGGGCCCGGCATCACAGCTCCCGCAGAGAAGGGTGGCAAGAAGAAGGGCCCCTCTGCCGTCAGTGAGGGAGTGACCAGGGATACACCATCGACATTCACAAGCACATCCGTGGAGGGGGTTTCAGGAAGTGTGCCCCTCGGGCACCCAGAAAGCTCTGGAAATTTGCCACGAAGGAGATGGGAACTCCAGATGTGCTCAGGCTCGACAAAGCTGTCTGGGCCAAAGGAATAAAGAATGTTCCACACCGTACCCGGGTGCGCTTGTCCAGAAACCTTAATGAGGATGAAGATTCACCAAACAAGCTCTGTACATTGGTCACTTACATACCTGTCACCACTTTCAGAAATCTACAAACAGCTCATGTGGATATGAATTAACTCCTGACTACCAAATAAAGTTGTAAAACTGCAAAAAATAAAAATAAATAGAGTGTGGTTCACTGGTGGTGGGCAATGGAACACTTTGAGCTTATCTTGAATGAAACAATAAAAATAAAGATTGTTTTATTAAACATGCTTTTGTGAGAAGCATGTTTAGTGAGAAACGGAAAAGAAAACAAATACACTGCGTAGTTGGTAATAAAATATTTTATTCTCGCAGATCAGGCCCCAAACTGGCTTATTCAAAAGTATCATCTTTAGTGTGTAGAGGCCCCTATTATAAATATTCAACAGATGTTGGTGACTTTATTGGTGCTAAAAAGAAAAGAAAGAAATGCCAGTTTCACTCATTATTTTGGTGATTATTTACCCTAGGTGACTGAAAAATTACCTTTATTTTGATATTGCTAATTCTACAAAAAAGTTGCTGAGGAAATAACTCCTTTCCCTTCCAAGTGCCTAGTTCCCTGTCTCCTCAGTGTATCTAATTCTCTCTGTATTTGCACACAGCAGGAAAGAGAGTCAGGGGGGCCTGCAGGTGTAATGCACCTGAAGTTGGTCCAGCAATCACTGTCACAGGCCTGATGGCTGTGTACATCCAAAAGCAATAGTGACGTCAGTCATTTGAATTGCATTTATTGCCAGTCAATCCCTTTGTGGCTGGCGTACATTTCTCAGACTAGATGAATATAAAACTGGTAATTATATACAACATGACCGTTCTGTTTCTTTTACATTTTTATTTTACTTTTACAATACTGCAGCATTACCTCTGTCCCCTTCCCTCTGGGCCCATTTAAGTATATTTTAAATAAAATGAGAAAACTTTCTCTGGAAAAAATACTGCATTTGAAGTTATTGTTTCAGTTTAAAACCTAAATCATCAAAAAAAATTCAAAACATTTCCTTAAGTTTTCAGCAAACAAGAGTGTTAGGTTCACTTTGCTGTGCAGGGCAGCTGTCATGTCCGTACATATTCCGGGTTCTATGGAGCTTGGGATTCTGTGTGCTGCAGAATCAGAAGCCCCTGGAGGATCTGCCATGGGCCTCCAAAGCTTTCTGAGCACAGTTACCCTGGGAAAGTTTCTGCCATTCCACACGTCAACCGGAGTACAAAGTCTAGAGATCACCCAACATCTCAGCTCTTCCTGCACCAGCGCACTCATGAAATACCTCATCCCATAAATCCGAAAGGAGACATAATGGCCCTGCCTGGCAAAAATGCAGAAGATGCCCCTTAGTGAGCTTTTAATTGGCTGATAGTTGGTTGATTTATACTAAAAAAAAAAAAAGTTAGTTTTAAATGGAGAATCATAAATTGAATATTACTTAACCGTCAGCATTTTATTTTAACCTAAAACATACAAATGCACATTGACCCACAATTTAAAGTCAGGCCAATGCCTTTTAATAAGAGCCCATCGTTTGGAAAATAAATCATCACTCTCACATAAACTGCACCCCAAATCATGTAGGACTATCATCAGTTTTAACATCTTTACAGTGGAATCAACATTTAAAGACTTGCAAGTCTTTAAATCAGTTGGATAGAGAATCCACAATTTTAAGGATTTTTTTCCCTCCAGTCTTTTACTGTCTCATCAACACCTAATCAAAAAGCAGGTTTGTATTTTTTAGCAACTTCGCTTTTTAGTCTTTCCAAAGCACGTACTTGGTTTTCGTAGAAATGACAACTCTTTTCACACCCAGATTTTATCCATGTATAGAATGTTTTACTAAATTGCAGACTTAAAATAAAAAGTGCAACTGAGTAAACGTAGGAATGAGCATGCAGTGACTCGGCAGGCAAGAGCAGAGGTCCCCAGGCGGACTGAGCGTGAAGCGCTTCCTCACACTTCTCTGAGGGTTGGACAGAGCCTGCTAACCTGGTGACCCTTCGCAGTGGAGATTATTCAGAAGAGTTTCTACTACCAGTGAAATATATGTACTACAGATAAAATAGTAGAAACTGTAGTCTCTACTACTGTTTAGACTCACTGGATGACAACCATTGGTTATTATCAGCGGGTCCAGGACCATGCATCAGGGAATACAGAATATGGTTTGTCACCAGATTGGTACCCCATGTTCCATGGAACATTTTTCACCTAGATGTCCTTCCTGCCACTCCACTCCCATGAGGCACATGCAGCACCCAGTGCTCTAAGATTTGCTGATGTGCTCCAGATGTCCTAATAGCAGCCAGGTGCAGGATTTAACTCTGATAAGAGGCTGGGATCCTCAGTCACCCAGGTAACTATTTTCTTCTTCACAGGTATGGTTTTAGCATAAAATACACAGTAAATCAACTAAGATTGACTTTCTCCCCCAGTACTGCAGTCAAACTGGAGATACGCTACCCTGTCCTACAGTAAACCTGAGTACGCCTGTGCAGCCATGGACCCCTAGGATGGCCTTCTGTGCTCCTAATATGTCTGTTGCTGATGTTGTAAGCAGAGCCTCTAAAAGGACAGCAAACTGCAAACAGAACTGAAGAACCTGTTTGTGTTGTTTCTGTTCGTAGAAAGTAAGGACTGTGCTTTTAGTGATTCCATAGGAAGGAAATCCTATTCCACTTTTTTTTAATTTGCTGAAACATGGTAAAGGAAGGAACTGACAATTTTATTAAAACTTACTTAATGCATAAAATAGAGAGTTGTTATAATAATTACGCCATTTGACACAGTACTTAATTATCCTTCCTATGAGGACAACTGGAACTTTTCAAAAAAATTGCATTAGACTTGTATGCATATTTTTTCAGTAAGAAAATAAAATTATTTCAAAAAGAAATAGATGGGTGAATAGTACAGAAATATAGCATTAGAACTGTAATGAAATGTAACAAAAGATAATTGCAGGTGAAAATTAACCTACTTTTTTGATAACATCCTAAGTGCATTTAATAAGATTCTTATAATAGTTTTCTTATAAAAAGTATGTTCAATAAAATTTATGTAGTTTGAACATTACAAAAGCTAGGACCCGGTGAGGAGGTAAAAAAACACTGCCTTATTTACACAGCCTACTTTGAGCTTTTCAAGTAGCTCCCCTGACTGGAAATGGACTCATATGCCCGCCAACACGTGTTTCAGGACAGAATCAAAATTCCAGCAGGACTTGTGACCCAGGTTTCACACATGGAGACGGTTCCTCTGCTGGAAGGGGCTGTTACTGTATGGGCGCCCACGTGCAGAGGCAGGAGTATCCTTTATGATGTCTCACTCGGACACCTGACATTGTTTCTTGTATCTTCTTGCTGAGGGAATTACATTTTCACTATACGTATCATGTTAAGTCAGCAGTCTTGATCATTAAATACAAAACACATTATTTCATTTTTTAAAAATAGAGCTATTTTAGCCACATAGTGGTCACATGCCTAGATACATCTTAAAAATACTATAATTTTCATTGAAAACTTTTTTTTTTGCCTCAAACCACTCTTGCACATCAAAAACTAGAGTAATGGATGATCTATTATGAGTCTACTGGGCAATGTTGTCAAGGTGCTGTTTTGGGTTGTCTGTAGAAATGAGGATGGTGGCATTAGCGATCTTACAGCGTTCTTCTGAGAATTAAATCAGAAGTTCAAGTTTAGCTCTCAGCAGTGACTGGTGCTGACCAGTCAGTTCTGTGTTAGCTATCGTTACATTTAGCGTCTCACCGTGTCTCCGCATGTTGCTGCTCCCCAGCCCTGTCCCGGGGGTGTCACCATCACCTCTGGCATGATCACTGCCTAAGTCCCCCTGGACTCCCCGCCTCCACTTGGTCTCCAACAGTTCTCACCTGGGTAGCCTCAGGATTCCAGGATCCCTGGTTCAAGTCACTATTCTGCTCAGAGCCCAGCACCGTCGTCACCTCATCCAGAGGAAAAGTCAAAGTCCTCACATTATTCCACACACTCCCTCAATCCCACCCACCCCACCCCACCCCCACCCCCAGTCCCCATTGCCTACTGCTCACTACTTCTTCCCTCAGTTCCAGCTTCAATGGGCTCTTGCTGCTCCTGGAGCTCCACAGGCACAGCCGTACCCCTAGGCATTTGCACTTGCAGGTGCCCCAGACTAGAGAGGGTGCCTTTCCCCTCACACCCACATGGTTCACCTGTCTGCTTCTTTCAGGACTTGTCTCCTCCTCCATGAGGCCTTCCCTGACCACCCAGCTTCAGTCAGCATCAATCCCTTCAATCTAGCTTCAGTTGCTTCGGTCAGGACACCCCCACCACCAGCACCTCCTCTCCCTCTGCCCTGATTTGTTCCCCTCCACAGCTCTCACCACCTTCTGACTGTTTCACTTGTTCTGTGCACTGTCTGTCTCCCTCCACGAGAAGAGCAGGTACTTTGCATTATGCCCCAGCACACGGGCCAGTGTCAGGCACATGGCTTACCTGCAGTAAATATTTGCTGAATGCATGAGTGTTCCATATAGTACTGTTTTCTTTAACATGGAACTGTCTGAAATGAAAACTATTTCTTCATTAATTCTTACTTAAAAATTCTTTTTCTATACTTCCCATTTCTCCTAAGGAAGTAACTATTGTGTTCACCTATCCCTGTGTTCCTTCTGGTTTAGAATTCATTTCTAAACTGATTTTTTATTTGCTTTTATTTCTAGTTCTTTCCTGAATTCCTGAACCTTATTTCTGCATTTCTTCTAAGGTGCTTTATGCTCCTCAGGTCTTGCATCATGTTTGGCCCACTTTGAAATAATGTTATAATTTTTTCTGGGGTGTAGACACGTGTTTCTAGTGTGCTTTCATTGTCTCCATAGATGTTATTCTGCTTATTATTATTTTTATAATAGCTCTGCATGTAATCTGTCCTTGAAACCATGCCGTTGGTTTTCCTGTGAAATTAGTTTTCCTGAACTTTCAGAATGAGGCGCAGCTCAGGGCAGCTTTCTACCTGCACAGAGCATTCTGTCTGTGGCGTTTGTGTAGCATCCTAAAATGTCCTACCTCCCCACGTTAGTGTAGATCTTTCTGTCTGTCGCCTCTGTTGTCCCTGCCCAATGAGCTTCCACTCCGCTCCCAGCACTCTCTCCTCAGTGTGGAGCCCCGTCTTGGGAGGGTCAGCTGTGAGGGTTCCTGGGGCCTCACTGTTGCCCCGCCCCCTTTTGGCTTGTGTATGCCTGGAATTCTGTTTGATGTCAAGTTCCATGAAAAGGCCTGGAAACGAATGGGTTTGGTGTCTGGGAGGGTCATCGGCTCTGGATGATGAAGGATTAGCACACTTTGGAAGGCACACCCAACCAAGCCAATTCAGGCACTCATCCTTCACACCCAA
>PVIA01012140.1:0-39709 GCA_004024845.1 Tonatia bakeri | reverse complement strand
GACAAACTGAAGGAGACACATCATCACAATTTGACTGGTAGGGAGTTTGGAGGAGGTACCAGAGGGCTATCTGGGATCCCATGGGCAGAAGCTGAAGTCCTACAGGGATATTTCAGTGGCAGGGTGCTTGCCCCTGAGAAGTGTGGGGTCTAAACCCCAAACCAACCTCCCCAACCTACAGCACCAGAACCAGGAAACAAATACTAGAAAACATATGGCTGTGAAAAGCAGCAGGGTTTCTGTCTGCCAGGAAGAGACAGCTGGAGACTCAGAGAACTTCTTAAACTTTAAGAGGTTTTTAAAGGGTCAATGCACAAAATTTCATTTGCAGCCACTTACCCTGGGCTCTGGCAGAAGGAGGGTGGAGTAAACTAGAGATACTTGAGGAGAGTCTGTGGCTGGTGGCTACAGGGAGAAAGCTGAAGGAACAGCCACCAGGATCCTTGTACTGAGTCATTCCCCACACTGACAGAGCCATCTCTCTTAGGTAGAGCAATCCCCCTCCAAGTGGCATCAAACTGGGGGGAAGCAATAGCCCTGCCCACAAGAATTACTCTGCCCCAACCTGTGCTGCTTAAGCCCCAGTTGTTGAGGAGTACAGCTGGAAGACATTCACTGATTAACCCAACAGAAAGTCTATAGGCAGAGGAAGATTGCTGGGAACTCTGAAGCTTCAGCTGACACACCCCTGCACCATTCCCCCCAGGCCTGGTGCTGGTAAAAGCTGGCTTTGGTGCACAACCTCATTCTTTCTGCACACACGCAAACCCAGCAGAGGGAGAAAGACACTGTGGACCACCAATAGCCCCAAACAAGTTGGCCAGGGTCAGTGACAGGCAGAGTTTGACTTAGGTGTGCACCACAGTCTTGTAGATCTACCTAATACATAAAACAACTACAAAGAAGCAGATCACAAATGAAAGAATAAGAGAATTTTCCAGAAGAACTAGATGAAATGGTGGCAAGCAATTTATCAGGCAGAGAATTCAGAGTAACAATTATAAGGATACTCAACAGCATGAAAAATGACATAGAAACCATAAAAAAGTCAGAAACAAAGGATAAAATATCTGAAATAAATTATACACTGGAAGGAATAAACAGTAGATTAAATGAAACAGAGGATAAAAGCAGTGTTTTGGAAGACAAGGTAGAAAAAAACACCCAGGCAAAATAGAAAACACAAAAAAGAATTTTAAAAATGAAGAGAGTTTAAGAAACATTTTGGGTAGTATGAAGCATAATAACATCCTCATCGTCTGAATACCAGAAAGAGAAGAGAGGGAGCAAGTGATTGGGAATCTATTTGAAAATATAATGTCTCAAAAGTTCCCTAACCTGGTGAAGGAAAAACACACACAAAAACAGGAAGCTCAGATGGTTCCAAACAAGTTGGACCTGAGGAGGCCTACACCAAGACATATTACAATGAAAATGCCAAGGCTTAAAGACAAGGATAGTATCCTAAAGGCCACAAGAGAAAATCAGGTAGTTACATACAATGGAGCACCAATTAGACTGGCATCTGATTTCTCCACAGAAACATTTTAGGCCAGAAGGGAGTGGCATAAAATATTCAAGGTGATGAAAAACCAGGCCCTACAACCAAAGCTACTTTGTCCATCAAGACTATCATTTAAAATTGAAGGTGAAATAAGAAGCTTCCCAGACCAGAAAAAGCTAAAGGAGTTTGTCAATACCAAACCAGTACCACAACAAATGCTAAAGGGCTTGGAAGAAGAAGGAGGAGGAGAATAAGGAGAAAAAGGAAGAGAAGGAGGAGGAGGAAAAGAAGAAGAAGAGGAAGAGGAAGAGGAAGAGGAAGAAGAAGAAGAAGAAGAAGAAGAAGAAGAAGAAGAAGAAGAAGAAGAGAGAGAGAGGGAGAGAGAGATGGAAGAAAACAGAGGAAAATACTCTAAAAACAAAAAGGCAATAAATACATATCTATCGACAATCACTTTAAATTAAATGACATAAATGTTCCAACCAAAAGACATAGGGTAGCTGAATGGATAAGAAAACAAGACCCGTATATATGCTGCCTCTAAGAGACCCATCTCAGATAGAAAGATATACACAGACTAAAAGTAAAGGGATGGAAAAGGATATTTTATACAGAGGGAAAAGAAATAAAAACTGGAGTAGCAGTACTTATATCTGACAAAATAGACTTTAAAACCAAGGATATAGTAAGAGACAGAGAAGTAAACTACATAATTATTTTAAAAAATGCAACAAGAGGATATAAGCCTAATAAACATTTATGCACCCAACATAGGAGAACTTAAATATGTGCAGCAAATCTTGGTGGACATAAAGGGAGAAGGTGACAGACACACAGTCATAATCAGGGATTTTAACACCCCACTAACTTTAATGGATAGATCTTCCAGACGCTATATCAACAAAGAGACAGAAGCCTTAAATGATACACTAAATCAAATGGATTTAATTGGTATCTTCAGATCATTTCACCCCGAAGTAGCAGAATATATATACTTTTCAAATGCACATGGAACATTTTCTAGGATAGGCCAATGTTAGGATACAAAACAGGTCCCAGTAAATTTAAGAAGATTGAAATCATGCCAAGCATTTTATCTGACCATAATGCTATGAAACTAGAAATCAACCACAAGAACACTGATAAACACATAAAGACATGGAAGCTAAATAACATGTTATTAAACAATGAATGGCTCAGCAATGAGATCAAGGAAGAAACCAAAAGAGACCTTGAAACAAATGAAAATGAGGGCACAACAATTCAAAATCTGTGGGACACTGGGGACACAATCCTAAGAGGGAAATTCGAAGCATTGGAATTTCCTGCCTCAAAAAACAAGAAAAAGCTCAAATAAACAATGTAACTTCACACTTAAAGGAACTTGAAAAGGAACAACAAACAAAGCCCAATGTGAGTAGAAGGAAGGAAATAATTAAGATCAGTGTGGAAATAAATGAAACAGAGTCTAAATAAAATGATACAAAAGATCAATGAATCTAAGAGCTGGTTCTTTGAAAAGATAAATAAGATTCACAAACTTATAACCAGACTCATTTGTAAAAAAAAAAGCCTTTTTTAAGTGTTTGTTTATTTATTTTTCTTAAAGATTTTATTTGTTTGTTTGTTTTTTATAGAGAGAGGAGAAGGGAGGGAGAAAGGGAGGAAGAGAAACATCATTGTGGTTGCCATTCATGTGTCCCCAACTGGGGATCTGGCCCACAACCCAGACATGTACCCTGACTGGGAATCAAACCAGCAACCCTTTGCTTCACAGGCCAGCACTCAATCTACTGAGCCACACCAGCAATGGTGATAAAGGCCCTTTATGATGAACCCACTTCCAATATCATACTCAATGCGTAAAACTACAAGCGTCTGGAACAAGACAGGGATGTCCTCTTTCACCTCCTACTCAACATAGTACTGCAATTCCTAGCCACAGCAATCAGACGAGAAGAAATAAAAGGCATCCAAATTGCAAAGGAAGAAGTAAAACTGTGATTTTTTTGCAGATGACACAGTGTACATAGATAACCCCAATGATTCTACCAAGTAGCTACTAGAACTAAAAAATCAATTCAGCAAAGTAGCAGGATACAAAATTAACATACACAATCAGTTGCATTTTTGTATACCAACAACAAACTAACAGAAAGGAAAATTAGGAAAACAATACCAGTCACAATTGGTACAAAAAGAATAAAATATCTAGGAATAAACCTAACCAAGGATGTAAAAGACCTGTACTTGGAAAATTATAAGACACTAAAGAAAGAAATTGAAGAAGATACAAATAAGTGTAAGCATATACCATGTTCATGGATAGGAAAATAAACATCATTCAAGTGTTCATATTACCCAGAGCAATCTATAGATTAAATGCAATTCCTATCAAGATTCCAATGACATATTTCACAGAAATAGGACAAATATTTCAAAAATGTATATAGAACCATAAAAGGCCCCTCATATCAACAGGAATGCTGAGAAAGAAGAACATAATTGGAGGAATCATGCTACCCAATACTAAATTATATTATAAGGCCATAGTAATTAAAACAGCATGGTAATGGCTTAAAAACAGGCACAAAAATCAATGAAACAAAATAGAAAGCCCAGAAGTAATCCCACACTTTTATAATCAACATTGAACAGAGGAAGCAAGCACATGTAATGGGATAGTTTATTTGATAAATGGTGTTGGAAAAATTGGGCAGATGTATGCAGAAAAATGAAACTACACCACCTTTCTATATCATGCACAAGAATAAATTCAAAATGGATTATGGACTTAAATGTTAGGCTCAAAACCATAAAAATCCTTGAAGATAACATAGGCAGCAAAATCTCAGATATACCTTGTAGCAATATTTTATCAGATATAACTCCCCAGGCAAGTGAAACAAAAGAAAAAATAAACAAATGGAACTACATCAAAATAAAAAGTTTTTGCACAGCAAAGGAAAACATTAACAAAATAAAAGACAACCCACTGAATGGAAGAACATAATCACCAATACATCCAATAATGGATTAATATCCAAACTATGGATAAGGAGTTAATATCCAAAATTTATAAAGAACTTATAAACACCAAAAACTCAACACCAAAAAAGCAAACTGACAGTAACCAGAAGGCACGGGGGAGAGGTATAATGGTGGAAAATAGGGAAGGGCCATCAAGGAAACTATATAAGGGACACATGGACAAAGACAAAGGGGGTAGGTTGGAGGGTGGGAGTCAGAGATGGATGGGGTGGGGCAATTTGGTGGCGTGAAATGGAGACAACTGTATCTGAACAACAATTTAAAAATCCAGTTAAAAATGGGCAAAGGATTTGAATAGACACTTCTAAAGAAGATATACAGATGGCTAATAAACATATGAAAAGATTTTCAACATCACTAAACATCAGAGAAATGCAAATTAAAATCACAATGAGATATCATTTCACACCTGTCAGAATGACTATAACCAATAAATCAAAAACGACAAGTGCTAGCCAGGATGTAGAGTAGGGGATACCCTTCTGCACTGTTAGTGGGAATGCAGATTGGTGCAGCCACTGTGAAAAGCACTATGGAGATACATCAAAAAATTAAAAATAGACCTGCCTTTTGACCCAGTGAAACCACTTCTGGAAATATATCCGAAGGGACCCAAAACACTAATTGAAAGAACATAAGCACCTGTATATTCATTGCAGTTTTATTTACAATAACCAACATATGGAAGCAGCCCAAGTGTCCACCAGTAGATGAGTGAATAAAACAACTAGGGGACACTTATAAATACTACTTAGCTGTAAAAAATAAGGAAGTTTTACCCTTTGAGACAGTATGAATGGACCTGGAGAACATTATGCTAAGTGAAATAAGCAAGTCAGAGAAAGACAAACACCATACAGTTTCAATCATATGTGGATTCTAATGAACAAACAAGCAAAGCAGAGAGAGATTCATAGATTGCAGGATGACAATTAAGATAGGGGAGGGTAGAGGTGGAGGGATTGAGCAAAAAGGAAAAAGTACTCATAGACATGAACAACATTGTGGTGATTTGGGGGAAGGTGGACACAAGCGGACTAAAAGGTAATGAAAAATACAATTAAAATTTTTTTTTTGAAAAGAATAGGGCCAATAGCTTTCATCTTTGCAGACTCAGATTTTATATATTGCCTGACTCATATTCTATGTTTGGCACGTTTGTCAAATAAATGACTAAATGCTGTTTGAAACAAAAATCCTAACATTCAATTTAAGTCTCCATGTCTTGTAAATAAATCTATTTTCTTTCCCCTCCCCACAAAAAATGAAGAAGCTGATTCTCAGAGAGTTTAAGTGACTTGTTCAAGAAGCTGCAGTGGAAGTGATGGACCTCACTGGAAAATTCTTGGAATCTCAATTCCTCATCTGAAAAATCAAAACAAATATTTCCCCCACAGACCTCATAGCACCATTGTGAAGTTAAAGTGAACTTCAAAAAGCCCAATAAAATAGTAATTTCTTACATGCAAAAAAAAAGTAGAGGTTTTTTTAGTGTTTTCACATAAATAAAGCATTTAAAAAGTCCCAGGGTTCTGTGTGAATGTGAAGTATTAATTGCTTATGCTACTTTTAATTCTTCATGTGTTTTAGGTAGGTATACAAGTTAATAATAGTATCAACAGCTAATATTACAATATCCTAAGCTCAGTATTAAGCACTTTATACTGATTGTTTTAATTTATACCAAAAAAGAAAAAGAGAAGTTAGTGTTCTTAATAACCCACTTATAGAAAAGAAAATATATGGAAGTTAAACAATTTGCATTATTCATTTTTAGTACATTAGCAGGCCAGGATTTAAACTTATAACACTACATTAAAAACATAACATTTCCTAACATAATTCACCCAAGATGTCTCATGATCACAACATTGTGTAGAATTCAATATACGTGATTATCTACAAGAATGGGAGGCTGGGAGAGATGCTTAAACTTTGAATACATTGTGTCCTCTAAAGCATAAAAAATTATACTTAGCTGGATTCTCTATAAAATTATGTGTACATCAATCATTTTCACTCAGGATTATCTCAATTTGCCCAACAGTTACAATACTGTAGGATTATATATTTTCAAGTGAGATATTTGTAAACAAAATCACATTGTTGATGTGTGTGCTGGTTTAGAGCAGTTCATCTTTAAAGGAACCCTTAAACTAAGCATTTAAAAAATAACCAAAATGTAAATTGCTTTCTAAGCTGTACCATAAGTTAATATTATTATGTATTAAAATTTCTCAATGGTAATACATGTTTTTATTAATATATTTCATTTTTAAAACAGCTTTAGATTTACAGAAAAATTGAGCAAATAGTACAGATAGTCCCCATATACTCTCTTCACCCAATTATTTATATCTAACATTAGTAAGGTGTATTTGTGATCATTAATAAACCAATATTGATACATTATAATTAAGAAAATCCATAATTTATTCAGATTTTCTTAATTTTTACCTAATGTCCTTTTCTGTTCCAGGATCCCACATGACATTTAGTTTTCATGTCCCTTTGGGCTCCTCTTCACTAAGACAGTTTCTCAGACTTTGGTTTTGTGACATTGGCAGTTTTGAGGAGTTCTGATGAAGTATTTTGTAGAATGTGCCTCTTTTGGGCTTTGTTTTATATTTTTCTCACAATTATTCTGAGGTTATGAGTTTTGAGGGAAAAGACCACAGAGCCAAAGTGTTGTTTCCATTACATTATATCAAGTGTACATACAATCCACATGATTTATAGCTTTTTACGTTGATCCTGAAAACCTGGCTAAGCAGTCTTTGTCAAGTTTATGAATTATAAAATTATTTCTTTCCCCTCCCCATATTTCTATACTGTATGTTTTGGAAGGAAGTCACTATGCAAAGCTCATACTTATGGAGTAGGGAATTTTGTCCCATATCTATGTAACATATGAAATTCTTCTACAATGATTTATCTAATCATCATTTATAGATATATAGATAGATATAGATATTCATATGCATGGGTGTTTTATACTTTGAAGTATAATCTATTGCTATTTTATTTATTTTCTTGCTAAAAGTTTTCCAGCATTGGTCATTGAGAGCTTTTACAGTAAGGTCCTTTGTTCCTTTGTGTATACCACCATCAATGTGAGATATATGTATACATATGGCACTTGCTTACTTTCTGGCTCTACAAGGTGCTCCAGGCTCATTTTCTCATTTTATGTATTTTCTGCCATTTCTCCAAGAAGCCCTTGTTACTGGTATTATAAAGTGGTATTAGAAACCAAGATTTGCATTCTAAGTGTGCTCATTGCTACTGAGGTGTCATTTCTTTGGGGCCCTCTCAGAGAACAAAGCAATATATGTATATATACTAAGCACCATGCAAGTATATACATATATCTATAAATATTTCTATATGTAACCCTCTGTATCTATGTTAAGCTAAATATGAGCTTCCCCATGGTGTCTCCATTAATGCATCACTACATTGACCATTCCATCCTTCTCCCCTAGTTTATCTATAACTCCCCATTCCAAATTTAAGAAATCTGGCTCCACCTATTCATCATCATTGACTTCATTGTTTGATTCCAGTATACATGTATCAGAATTATTAACCAGAGCCCCATGGTAAACAAGTACCAACTAGATAATGTTTTTATGCAATTCCTTTTGCTTTTAGTCTTACAGACTCCATTTATTTCCAGTTTCTTATATTAGCATATTTTACCCTCTCCACCTCAGTAAGGTTATTTCATAGTTGTAATACACTTAGATTGTCTATTCATCTGTATTGTGCCAGAGATTCCCTGTCCACATAATAATTTTTTTTTTTTAATTTACGAACATTGTGGTCATCTTAGTATTGTAAAGTTCCATGGTTTTTAGCAAAAACAATGTCATGATCCATCATTATAGTTTCTCAGTACCCCAAATCCCCTCTGCTTAACCTGTTCTCTTTCCCCAAAACCCTGGAAAGCACTAATCTTTTCATTGTCTCCATTGTTTTACTTTATTCCAGAATGTTATATAAACAGGTTTCTACAGCACATATCCTTTTCAGACTGCCTTCTTTCATGCAACAATAGACAATTTTAAGTATTTTCCATATTTTTCTATGGCTTGATAACTCATTTTTTAATTAGAAATTCTTTAAAATTTTTTTAATTTTTATTTTTATAGTACTATATGCATTTTTTATTTTTAATTATTTTATTGTTTTTCAATTACAGTTGTCTGCATTTACCCACGACCACTCTCCCAGCAGGCATCCCCACCTCCCTCCCTTGCTTCCACCCCATCCTTTACTTTATCCCTGTGTCCTTTATGGTTATTACTGAAAACCCTTCCTCCCTTCCCCCCATTATCCCCTCCCACCTCCCCTCTGGTTACTGTCAGATTGTTCTTAATTTCAATTTTTCTGGTTATATTTTGCTTACTTGTTTGTTTTGTTGATCAGATTCTAGTTAAAGGAGAGATCATATGGTATTTGTCCCTCACTACCTGAATTATTTCACTTAGCATAATGCTTTTCAGTTCTGTCCATACTGTCACAGAGGGTAGGAGCTCCTTCTTTCTCTCTGCTGCATAGAATTCCAGTGTGTAAAAGTACCACAGTTTTTGACCCATTCATTTACTGATGAGCACGTAGGTTGCTTCCAGCACTTGGCTATTGTAAATTGTGCTGCCATGAACATTGGGGTACATAGGTTCTTTTGGCATGGTATTTCAGGGCTATTAGGATATAATCCTAGCAGTGGAATTGCTGGGTCAAAAGGCAGTTCCATTTTTAGTTTTCTGAGGTAATTCCATACTGTTTTCCATAGTGGCTTCACCAGTCTGCCTTCACACCAAGAATTCACTGGGTTCCCTTGCCTAAACATCTTCTCCAACACTTGTTTGTTACTGTGTTTATGATGGTCATTCTGACTAGTGTGAAGTGGTATCTCATTGTGGTTTTAATTTGCATCTCTCTGATGGGTAGTGGTGCTGAGCATCTTTTCATATGTCTCTGGGCCATCTATATGTCCTCCTTGGAGAAGTGTCTGTTCAAGTTTTTTTGCCCATTTTTTAATTCGCTTTTTTGTCTTCCTGGAGTGGAGTTGTGTGACTTCTTTATATATTTTGGAGATCAAACCCTTGTCAGAGGTATCATTGACAAATATGTTTTCCCATATAATTGGTTCACTTTTCATTTTAATGCTGTTTTCTTTAGCCATGCAGAATCTTTTTCATTTGATGAGGTCAATTTGTTTACTCTTTGCTTTATGTACCTTGCTCTAGGGGACATATCAGTGAAAATATTGCTGCATGGAATATCTGAGATTTTCATGCCTATGTTTTCCTCTAGGATTTTTATGGTGTCATGACTTTTATTTAAGTCTTTTATCCACCTTGAATTTATTTTTGTTTATTGTGTAAGTTGGACATAGTTTCATTTTCTGCAAATAGCCATTCAGCTCTCCCAAAACCATTTATTTTTGCTCCATTTTATGCTTCTGCCCCCTTTATCAAATACTAATTGACCATAGAGACTTAGGTTTATTTCTAGGCTCTCTATTTGGTTCCATTGTTCTATGTATCTGTTCTTACACCAGTACCAGGCTGTTTTAATTACAGTGGCCTTGTAATAGTGTTTGATATCAGATATTGTTATCACTCCTACTTTGTTCTCCTTTCTCAAAATTGCTGCAGCTATTCGAGTTCATTTGTGGTTCCATATATATTTTTGAAATGTTTGTTCTATTTCTGTGAAATATGCCATTGGCACATTAATAGGGATTGCATTGCATCTATAAATTGCTTTGGGTAGTATGGATAGTTTGATGATGTTAATTCTTCCAATCCATGAGCATGGTACCTGCTTCTATTTGTTGTGTCTTCCTTAACTTATTTCTTCAGTGTTCTGTAGTTTTGTGAGTACACAATTTTTGCCTCCTTAAAAATAAAATACCTAGGTTTTTATTTGCATAAAAATGCATTTGATTTCTGGATATTGACTTTGTATTCCACTGTTTTGCCAAATTCATTTATTAGGTCAAGTAATTCTTTGGTGGAGTATATAGAATTTTCTATGTACACTATCATGCCATCTGCAAACAAAGACAGTTTTGCTGCCTCTTTTCCAGTTTGGTTGTGTTTTATTTCTTTTTCTTGACTGATTGCTGTGGCTAGGACTCCCAATACTATATTGAATAGAAGTGGTAAAAGCAGACATCCTTTTCTGATCATAGTAGGAAAGCATTTATTTTTTGCCCATTGAGTATGATTTTGACTGTAGGTTTCTGGTATATGGTATTTATTAAGTTGAGGAAAGCTTCCTTCATTCTGAATTGCTGAGTGTTTTTATCATAAATGGGTGCTGCACTTTATCAAATGATTTTCCCACACCTAATGCTATGATCATGTGATTTTTGCCTTTGTTTTTGTTTATGTGGTGTATTACATTTTTTGATTTGTGAATATTGTACCATCTTTGCATCCCCAAGGTGAATGCCACTTGAACATGTTGTATGATTTGTTTTAACCTATTACTAGATGCGGTTTAACAATATTTTGTTGAGGATTTTAGCATCTATGTTCATCAGCAGTATTGGCCTGAAGTTTTTTTTCTTTGTTCTGTCTTTATCTGTCTTTGGGTTTAGGATGATACTGGCTTCATAAAAAGAGTTTCAGAATCTTCCATCTTCTTAGATTTTGGGGGATAATTTGAGAAGGATAGGGGTTAGCTTATTTTTAAAGTCTTTGTATAATTCTCTTGTAAAACCATCTGGTCCAGGGCTTTTGTGTGTCAGGAGTTTTATTACTGCTTCAATTTTGTCAGCTGTTATTGGTCTGTCCAAGCTTTCTGCTTCTTCATTCAGTTTTGGAACATTATGTTTTTGAGAAATTTGTCCATTTCACCCTGGTTTTCAAATTTCTTGGCATATATTTCTTCATAGTAATTTCGTACAATCCTTTGCAGTTCTGTGGTTTCAGTTGTAATCTCTCTTCTTTCATTTCTGATTGTGTTTATTTGGGTCATCTCTCTTTTTTACTTGACAACCTGTGTAAAGGCTTGTCAATTTTGTTTATCTTTCAAAGAACCAGCTCCTGGACTTACTGATGTGTACAATTGTGCTTTTAGTATCTATGTCATTTAACTCTGCTCTGATCTTTGTTATTTCCTTCCTTCTCCTTTCTCTGGGTTGCCTTTGTTGTTGTTTCTCGAGTTCTTGTAGGCATAGGGTTAGCTTGTTTGTTTGAAATGTTTCTATCTTTTTCAGGTAGGCATGTATGGCTATGAACTTCCCTCTCAGGACTGCCTTCACTGTGTCTTATAAGTTTTGGGTTGTTTTGAGTTCATTTTCATTTGTTTCCAGAAATTTTTTTGATTTCTTCCTTGATCTCATTCTTGAACCATTCATTGTTTAGTAGCATGCTGTTCAATCTACAAGAGTTTGAGTTTTTTTGAGTTTTTTCTTTGAGGATGGTCTGTAGTTTCATTCTCTTGTGATCAGAGAAAATGCTTCATATGATTTCAATTTTCTTGAATTTGTTGAGGCTTGCTTTATGTCATATCATATGGTCTACCTTTGAAAATGTTCCATGTGCAATTGAAAAGAATCTGAATTTTGCTTCTTTGGGATGTAAGTTTCTATATATATATCAATTAAGTCCATTTGATCTAGGGAATTGTTCAATGTCACAATATCTTTGTTGATATTTTGTTTGGAAGATCTATCGTTTTCTGACAGTGGGGTTTTAAAATCCCTTAGTATATGTACATTCCCTTCAATATCTTTCTTATTGTTTTCCAATATTTTCCTTATGTATTTGGGTGCTCCTATTTTGGGTGCATATATATTTACAGTGTTTATGTCTTCTTCATGGATTTGTCCCTGGAGTATTATGATGTGACTTTCTGGGTCTCTTTTTATGGCCCTTTTTTTGAAGCCTATTTTGTATGATGTCTGTATTACTATGCTGGCTTCTTTTTCCCTGCCCATTTGCTTGGAATATTTATTTCTAGCCCTTTACTCTCAGTCTGTGTAGGTCTTTTATTCTGAGGAGAGTCTCTTGTATGTAGCATATGTGTGGGTCATGATTTCTCATCCATTCAGCTATTCTATGTCTTTTGATTGGAGAATTTAATCCATTTATGTTTAAGGTTTTGTTGATAGGTAATTATGCACTGCCATTTTTTCATACCTGTGTTCTTCTATCTCTGTCACTCTTTTTTTTCCCTTTTCTTAAAGCAGAATCTTTAGCATCTCTTGCAGAGCTCATTTGGAGGAGGTATATTCTTTGAAGCTTCTTTTGTCTGGGAATCTTCTTATTTGACGTTCCACTTTAATTGAGAGTCATGCTGGATATAGTAGTCTTGGTTGCAGGCTTTTATTTTTTGTTACTTGGAATATTATTTGCCATTCTCTTCTGGTTAGGAATATTTTTATTGAGAAGTCGGCTGCTAGTCTTATAGGGGATCCCTTGTGTGTTACTTCCTGTTTATCCCTTTTTGCCTTTAAGATTCTCTCTTTGACTTGGAATTTTGCCATTTTAGTTATGATGTGTCTTGTAGTGAACCTCTTTGGGTTCCACTTGTTTGGGGCCCTCTCTGCTTTCTAGACTTGTGTGGTTTCTTCTCTGACAAAGTTAGGAAAATTTTCCATCATTACTAATTCAAACAGGTCTTTCACTTACTCTTCTTCTCCTTCTGGTATCCCTATTATAGGGATATTACTACATTTCATGTTGTCCTGTTTTTTTCCTTAATCCCTTTTCATTTTTTTCTGAGCCTCTTTTCCTGTTATTGCTCTCTCTGGGTATTTTTTTTTTTTTCCTACTTTGTACTCCAGCTTACTGATTCAATTCTCTGTTTTATCTAGCCTGCTTTTGATTCCTTCTAGTGTGTTCTTCAGTTCAGAAATTGTATTCTTCATTTCTTCTTGGCCCTTGTTGCTAGTTTCTATTTCCTTTTTCATGCTGATATAGTTTGCAGTGAGTTCATTGTAGTTCCCCAGAAGTTTCTGGTAATTCTCTGTAAGCTCATTTAGCTTCCTCATAACCATTGCTTTGAACTCAATATCTGATGGTTGACTTTCCTCTATTTCATTTAGCATTCTTTCTGAGGCTTCCTCTTTCCTTTTAATTTAGGGATTGTTTCTTTGTCTTCCCATTGTTTGTGAAACTCTTCTTGTTAGCCTCAGATTCTTACATTGATGTGTTCTGACTCCTTAGGTTTATGGTGTGAACTTCTATGGTAGAATACCTATGAGATTCAGTGGTGCCGTCTTCTTGCTCTCCCAAGCTCACTGGTCTTGAGCTGTCATTTATGTTGGCTCTGTGTTTGTCTTTGGGTTTTGATTGTTGTTGGGTCTTTCATTCGTGGGTCCTTCCCACTAGCTGGTTGACTGAGGGTCATTCCACCCACCACCTCTTGTATTCTGTTGTGCAGGTGTGGACAGGTTTTGTTGAAGCTATTTCTTCTGTCTGACTTAGGTTTTGATGCTTCTCTCTCACTATTGCTCAGTTGTTTGTTCTGTGTAATTTCTCCACCATTTAGCTATAACTCTAGACTGGTCCTGGGTGGAAGTTCATGTGCCTTTCACTCACTCCTTCACCTTCTCCCATTATTATCTATTGGTGGTTCCTTCATTGATTGATTCTCTCTTCTAACAGATATAGTCGTGTGCATAGCTCCCACCTACTTTTTTATGTGATATGTGGAGGGGAAGGGAAAATGGATTAAGACAGCAGGAGTATATTCTATGGGACTTAAAGTGCCAACTCAGAAAGAAGAGATAGGAGATCCTTTGGATAAGTATAGCATTAACTTATATTTCACCAAACTAGTCACTTTCTAGACAAGGTGAAGAAAAGATAAGACTCTTTTTAGTGGGGGAAAGAACAGTGAGTTGGATCCAGATAGTTTGTGGGAGGTCAGATTATGAGATATAGTGAGAGTAAAGGATAGAAAATATGTGTAGTGTGCAAGAGAATAGAGTTAACCACAACAGTAATAAAGATCTGGAAGACACTGAAATGAGCTAAGATCTGGGAGGTGTGCTGTGTAGTATTTATAATTGTATGGAACAATAATTATTTACAATAATAATGGAACAATACTCATATGACAGAATCTATGTGATCTGAATAACAAGAATAAGAAGTACACGACCTATAGTAGTGTGCTATTGGAACACAAATGAAGTGAAAGAAGGAGAATTAAAATATGCTATGAAAGAGAACAAAGAAAACCATTCAAGCAATGCAATTAAACAAACAAAACAAAGGAAATTAAACATAAAGAAGGGAAATAAAAATACTAATAAAGTATAAGAAGTTAAAATAATAAAACAATAATAATACAAATTAATAATAACTTGCAAGTTCTCTGAAATAGCAAAGTGAAATTTGTCTCAGTTTCTCATTTGTTGGGATGACCCCTCTTTGGGTCTGACTCTGGTCCTTTCACAGCTCTAGGTATTATTGTCTCACTTGTGGGAGAAAAGAAAAGAAGAGAGAGAGAAAAAGAAGGAAGAAAGAAAAGAAGCCTCCTACTGGCTTTAAACTCACCTAGTGAGTTCTGCTGGTCTTCCTGGCTACAGAAGTGTGAGGGGGGTTGGGTTTCGCTTTTGTCCCTTCCAGTGATTTTGTGGATGGGGGCCAGTTCTGAGCTGCACTCTTCACAGTTTCCCAGCATCCAGCCCAGTTCCTCAGTTTGCTGTAGGGCCCCCAGTGCTATTCTTCCCCCAGCCTACATCTTCAGTCCACCAGTTGTGCTGTCCTTGAGGTGCACCATTTAGGGGCAGTCCCTAGGTGCTAGGGACTCTCAAAGTCTCTTCATGGTAGCTTGGCTCCCCCAGTGACTTAAGTCTTTCTGGGAACTGCTGAGTCCCTGAACCCTGTTGCTCTCCTTTGCAGGGGGTGGGAGGCAAAGTGAGAGAGGGGCACATTGGCCTTCCTCTTAGCCAGCCAGTCTGGCCCCACAGGGAGTTGTGGGAGTGCTGCTATGGCTACAGCAGCAGATGCAGATGCCTGCCTCTGAGTTGGTGGGAATCTGCACATAGCCTCTTCTGCTGCTGCAGCAGGGGCAACTGGATTGAGCATGTGCACCCCTGGTACTGTAGTGCAGTGCAGGACTCCACTGCTGAAGCAGCAGGGGAAGAGGGCACATCCACATGGGGATGGAGGGATCTAGTGCATGGTGCATGGTTGCACACATGGGCACAGCCTCTGCCACTACAGCTTCGGGGAGGTTAGGGGAATAGCTAGGATCCTGGTGGCAGGGGTGGACCTGCTGCAGAGGCTGCAGTGTTGCAGCTGGGGAGGCAGTGGGGGCCACAATGAGAGAATTCCCTAAATAGCGACAGAGAGCCTTTCTCTTTGTTTTTGAAAAACTCTTCCTGTTCAAGCCTGCTGCTCCAAACTAGCGGCTGGCCTCTCACACAACTCAACTCTCCAATCAAGTCAGAGACTATCTGGGTCAGGGTCCATCATGGCCCAACTCTTCTCCTTTCTCCAGATGTCACCTGGCTCCCCAATTTCTCTGGTAATAACCCAACCAGCGTTCACAGTCTGAGCAGGTGAACATTGCCCCTGCCCAATGGCCCCCAAGTACTTTCAAGCATCTCGATTCCCCCCAGTGACTTCAAGCATCCAGATCAATCCTGGTGCTGCTCAATCCTCCCTGTTTGGCAGGGGAGGGAGCTGTTGACTCGTCTCTCTTCCAAGAATCCTGCTGCTGGCCCAGCAGGCACTGGGCCTAGGGCTGCAGCTGCCCTGGTCCCTGAACTGATCCTAAGGACCTTATCGTCCCAATGTAGTATTCTTATCATTTGATTTTTTAATGTCCTGTACAATTTTGGCCTCCACCCTTCATATATGCTACGATACCATTGGCTATTTACTCTGTTCTTCAGAATATTGGTCAGGTGTTCTACCTCTGCACTGGGGCAAGTGGACACAGCTTCGACCTATCTTGCCGCCATCTTCTAAACCATCCAAAATTTTTAAACATATTTTATTGATTATACTATTACAGATGTCCCATTTTCCCCCCAATTATTCCTCTTTGCCCTCCACCCCTCCTACCACCCACATTTCCCAACCCCCCTGTCCATGGGTCACTGATATAAGTTCTTTGGCTTCTACATTTTTTATACTATTCTTAACCTCTCCCTGTCTATTTTGTACTTACCATTTATGCTACTTATTCCCTGTACCTTTTCCCTTATTCTCTCCCCTCCCCCTCCCTACTGATAACTTTCATGTGATCTTCATTTCTGTGATACTTTTCCTGTTCTAGTTGTTTTCTTAGATTGTTTTTGTTTTGTTTTGTTTTTAGGTTTTGTTACTGATAGTTGTGAGTTTGTTGTCATTTTACTCTTCATACTTTTCATCTTTTTGTTAAATAAGTCCTTTTAACATTTCATATAACAAGGGCTTGGTGATGATGAACTCCTTTAACTTGACCTTAACTGGGGAGCACTTTATCTGCTCTTCCATTCTAAATGATAGCTTTGCTGGATAGAATAATCTTGGATGTAGGTTCTTACTTTCCATGACTTTGAATACTTTTTTCCAGACTCTTCTTGCCTATAAGGTTTCTTCTGAGAAATCAGCTGATAGTCTTATGGGAACTCCTTTGTAGGTAGCTCTCTTCTCTTCCTGCTTTTAAGATTCTCATTATTTTTTATCTGGGGTGAAGTAATTATGATGTACCTTGGTGTGTGCTTCCTTGGGTCTAACTTCTTTGGGGTGCTCTGAGCTTCTTGGACTTCCTAGAAGTCTATTTCTTTGCCAGATTGGGTAAATTATCTGTAATTATGTTTTCACATAAGTTTTCAATTTTTGCTCTTCCTCTACTTATTCTGACACCCCTATGATTCAGGTGTTAGAATGTTTAACATTGTCCTAGAAGTTCCTAAGCTTATCCTCACTTTTATGAATTTTTGTTTTTTCACACTGTTCTGGTTGAATGTTTCTTTCTTTCTTCTGCTCCAAACTGTCAATGTGAATCCAGGTTTCCTTCCTATCACTGTCAGTTCCCTGTATGCTTTCCTTTATTTCACTTTTCATAGCCTTCACTTTTTCCTCTATTTTGCAGCCATACTCAACCATTTCTGTGAGCATCCTGATTACCGGTGTTTTGAACTATGCATCTGATAGGTTGACTATTGCTTCATCGCTTAGTTCTATTTTTTTCTGGAGTTTTGGTCTGTTCTTTCATTTGGGCCATTTTTTTTTTTTTTGTCTCGGTGCACCAGTCTGGATGAATGTTTCTTTAACTCCTTGGTTGTCAGACTTCCATACAGCTCAATTTTCTGCCAGTTCTTGTTTTTTGTATTTAAATTTGTTGTTGTCTTTCTTTTGGTTGTGCAAGGAGGCACAGTGTAGCTACCTATGCCTCCATCTTGGCCGGAAGACCCAAGGACTTTTCAGAAATTTTGTTTGAAGGTTTTATTTATTTACTTTTAGAGAGGTAAAAGGAGGGAAAGAAACATCAGTGTGTGAGAGATACATTGATCCATTGCCTCTTTCATGCCTCCAACTGGGTACCTGGCCCCAGAACCCAACCAGGAATGTGCCCTGACTGGAAATCAAACTGGTGACCTTTTGGTGCATAGGCCAGTGCTCAGGTCACTGAGCCACACCAGCCATGGCTCATTTCTTTTTATTGCCAAATAATATTCCATTGTATGGATTTACATCCATATGGTTCATTCATTCATCTATTGAAAGACATCTGGGTTCCTTTCAGTTTTGCATTAGTATGAATAAACCTGCTGTAAACATTTCTGTGCAGGTTTTTGTGTAGACATACATTTTCAAATTTATTAATAGCTAAGAACACAATTGAAGATTATTCATATTTTTAGGACTATAAGATGCACCAGACCATAAGACACACCTAGGTTTTAGAGGAGGAAAATAGAAAGCAAAACATGTGGTAAAATATTTAATAATCTATGACCCTGATCCATCGCCGCCCCCCCCCCCCGAGCAAGCCAGGTAAGCTACATTTGAACTATAAGACACACCCCCATTTCCCTCCCAAATTTGGGGGGACAGTGCATCTTATAGTCCAAAAAAATACAGTATATGATAAAACTCTGTTTAACTTTATCAGAAACTGACAGATTGTCTTCCAATGTGCTTGTACCATTTCCCTTTCTACCAGGAGTGAATGGTTTCCTACTTTTCTGCATTTTCAACAGCACTTGATATATAGTGTCAACACATTTTTTTGTTTTAATTTAGTATTCTCTAATGACATAAGATGTTGAACATCTTTTCATGTGCTGATTTGCCACTTTTGTATCTTACTTGGTGAGTTTCCTATTCAGATTTTTTGCCTATTGTGTAGAGTTTTTTCTATATTTCTTGATACAAGTTTTACCAGATACATGTTCTGAAAAATGTTTGTGGCTTGTCATTTCAGGAACTTAAAAAATATCTTCTACCAGCAAGTAGTTTTTAAACTCAATGATATCCAAGTTAACATTTTTTTTCTTTCATAGATTATGATTTCCATGTTGTATCTAAAAACCTCATTGCCAAACCTGTATTCACCCAGATTTTCATATAGGTTATCTTCTATAAATTTTATAATTTTTTAATTTAGAATTATGACTCATTTTTGGTTAATTTTTGTAAAAAGTGTAAAGTGTGTTTCTTCTGTTCCATTGAGCTATTTGTTTATTCTTCTACCTGTGTCACACTGTCTTTATTAATGTTGTTTTACAGTACTACTTCAGGTGTTGGTTATTTGCTTGTTTGTTTTCGTACTGTGTTGTCTACTCTATGTCTTTTATACTTCCCTATAAACTTTAGAATCAGTTTTCCAATATCCACGAAATAGGTTTCTTGGAATTGATTTGGATCACATTGAATGTACACATGAGTTTGTGAAGAATTGATTTCTCAACAATATTGAGTTTTCCTATCTATGAATATGAACTATTCATTTATTTAGATCTTTCTTGATTTTTATCAGTTTTGTAGCTTTTTATATATAGTACAAATCTCATATATATTTTATTAGGTTCTATTGCTTTTTTTCCTTGTTTTTGGTTCATATATAAATCATATAATGATTTTAATTTCAATTTTCAATTGATCATTCATGGTATATACAATGGCAATTATTTCTGTATATTAATTGGTATTCTACAATCTTTCTGTAATTACTTGTTAGTTCCAGATGTGTTTTTATTGATACTATAGGATTTTCTAAATAGATATATTTACATGTCACCTGCAAAAAAAAGACAGCGTTCTTTCTTCCCAAAATGTATACCTTTCATTCCCTTTTCTTGCTTTGTTGCACTGACTAGGGTGTAGGATTCAAGTAGGATGCAGACTCAGAGAGACACGATAGAACATCCTTGCCTTGTTCCTGATAATAAGAGGAAAACATACAATTTATCACAAGTAATATGGTGTTAGCTTTTTTTAGATGTTCTATATCAAATGAAGGATGTCCCTCTCCATTCCATTTTAAGAGTTTTTTTTAAATCATGAATTAATGATAAATTTTGGCAATTTTCTACATCAATTAATATTTAATTAATAAAAATCACATGAATTTCCCTTAGCTGGTTAACTTGACGATTTTGAATTTTGAATGTTGAACCACTCTTGTATACCTGAGAAAATCCCCACTGATTGTGGCATATCATTATTTCTTCTATACATTGTTGGATTCAATTTCTTAATATATCATTGAGAATTTTTGCATCTAAGCTCACTAAATATATTGGTGGGCTTAGTTTTCATTCTTTATAATTCCTTTCTCTGGTTTTCATATTAGGATAACACTTACCTCATAAAATGAGTTAGAAAGTGTGCATTGTGCTTCTGTTTTCTGGAAAAGATGGTAGAGAACTGGTAGCATTTCTTCCTTAAATGTTCAGTAGAATTCACCAGTGACATCATCTGGGTCTAATGATTTCTATTTTCAAAGGTTACTATTTATAAATTCTTTAATAAATATAGATCTATTCAGATAATCTAATTTTTTGCATGAGTTTTGATGGTTTGTGTCTTTCAAGAAGTTAGTGTATTTTCTCTAAATTATCAAATTTGTCAGGTAATTTTGTCTGTAATATTTCCCTGTTATCCATTTAATGTATATAAGATCAATAATAATGAACCATCTTTTGATTCTGTTATTAATAATTTGTGCCTTTTTTCTTTTTCTTCATTACACTGGTTATAGGTTTATCAATTTTATTGATATTTTTAATAGCTTTTGGTTTCATTGGCCTCCTCTGCTTATTACCTCTTTTCAATTTCATTGACTTGTGCCCTGATTTTTCCCATATCCTTTCACCTGCTTATTTTAAGCTTAAATCACTCTTTTTTCTCTGCTTTCCTATGGTATAAGTTTAAAAGATTGATTTCTTCTTTGCTAGTATGTGTATTATATGGTATAAATTTTACTCTGAGCACTGCTCTCAATGCACCCTCCAAATATGTCATATTTTCCTTTTATGCATTCTTTCTCCAGTGCTGTTTTTATGTAGATCCAAATTTCTGATCTATATCATTTATTTACTTCTGAGAAACTTCTTTAACATTTCTAGCAGAGTAGACCTACTGGTGTTAATGACTTTCTTTGTGTGTGTATGTGTGTCTGTCTAAGAAAATCTGTATTTCTCCTTCATTTTCAAAGGATAATTTTAACTGATACAGAAGAGTAGGTTAGTTTTTTTCCTCTTCCAAAACTGTAATACTTTATTCTATTCTCCATTTGTATGGTTCTGATAAGAATTCTGATGTACAAAGAGATGAAAATTAAAAACACAGTGATACACTACTTCACATTGGTCAGAATGGTCATCATAAACAAATCAACAAACAACAAGTGTTGGAGAAGATGTGGAGAAAAGGGAACCCTAGTGCACTCTTGGTGGGAATGCAGACTAGTGCAACCACTGTGGAAAATAGTATGAATTTCCTCAGAAAACTAAAAATGGAACTGCCTTTTCACATGGCAATTCCACTGCTATTTTTGTATTTTAGTGTGTGAAGTTTTTACTGACATACCTTAAGAATCCTGACACACCAATCCAAAATTACCTATGCACCCCAATGTTCATAGCAGCACAATTTACAATAGCCAAGTGCTAGAAACTTGAGTGTTCCCATCAGTAAATGAGTGTACCAAAAAACTATGGTACATTTACACAATGAAATACTATGCAGCAGAAAGAAAGAAGTAGCTCATGGCCTTTACAACAGCATGGATAGAACTGGAGACCATTAAGCTAAGAGAAATAAGCCAGGTGGTAAAAGACAAATACTATATGATCTCACCTATAAGTGGAATATGATCAACAAAACAAACAAGCAAGCAAAATATAACCAGAGACATTGAAATTAAGAACAAACTGACAATAACCAGAGGGGCGGTGGAAGGTGATATGGAGAGAAAAGTGGGGAGGGTTGTCAGGAATATGTATAAAGGACACATGGACAAAATCAAAGGGGGGTAGGATCAAGGGTGGGAAGTGGGGATGACTGGATGAGGGGAAGTGTTGGGGAGAAATGAAGACAACTGTACTTGAACAATAAAAAAAATGTGAAAAAAATTCTGTTGAATATTTTAGCCCTGTTCTTTTATAAGTGAGGTTTTTCCTCCTCCTTAACCCCATCTTCTTTCTAGATTATGCCTATGTATTGTTTTTTTTTCCAGTTTGATTATGATATGCTTAAGTGCATACTACTTGATGTTCTCTGATATTTCTGCATCTGTGGTTTGGTATCTGTCATTAATTTTGGAAATTCTTGGCCACTATTACTTATGTCTTCCTCTTCTTTCTCTCTTGCTTCTCCTTCTGGTATTCCAATTATGTCTATGTTATACATTTTGTAATTACCCTACAGTTCTTGGATATTCTGGGTTTATTTTTTATTCTTTTTTATTTTTGTATTTTAGTGTGTGAAGTTTTTACTGACATATCTTAAAGTTCACTAATTCTTTCCTTGTCTGTGTCCAGACTACTGGTGAGTTTTTTAAGTGTATTTCTCATGTCTATTATAGAGTTTTTGATTCCTATCATTTTCTTTTCATTCTTTCTTAGAGTTTTATCTTTACTCAAATTACACACTTGTTACTGAATACTATATATTCACTGCTTTTTTTATTAGACCTCAACATAATTAGTAATAGTTATTTAAAATCCTCATTCTTATTCCCATTTCTGTATCATACCTGAATCTTGTTCTGATGCTTGCTTTGCCTTAGACTATGTCTTTACTTTCCTTTAAACATGGCTTGTAATATTTTTGTTGAAAGTCAAAGATGGTATATCAGGTAATGCAAACTAAGGTAAATGGGCTTTTAGCATAAGGTTTTATGTTCATCTGTCTAGGAATTAGGTTGTTTGTAATGTAGAGTCTGTAGTTAGAGAAACCAGGGGCTTAGGTTTCCTATGTATTCTGTTTTTTTTCCTCCCCCCCCCACCCCACCCTGGATTTTCTTAATGATTTAAATAAAGTGTCTTGCAGCTCTTCTGTTGTAATCCACTCTTATTGCCCTATAGCCTGTTGATCTGGTAGTAAA
The DNA here is from genome assembly GCA_004024845.1 of Tonatia bakeri. NCBI lineage: Eukaryota > Metazoa > Chordata > Mammalia > Chiroptera > Phyllostomidae > Tonatia > Tonatia bakeri. Next base: position 16,629 of record PVIA01012140.1, on the reverse strand, counting down.
ATGGAGTTAATACCAATCTTATTGTTATAACTCAGTCGTTTAGTGTGTGTGAGTTTTTGGGTTGTGACTTTCAGAAGTGTCTCTTAGCTTTTTTTCTTCCATTATGTGATAAAGGAAGACTAGAATGGGCCAGAGTTGGCTCATCACTTTTCACCCAGGTCAGATAAGGTCCTGCTTAAGCTGTTTCCCTTTAAGAAGAAGGCTTTGTTATGAGTAATGCCCTGGGCATATCTGAGAAGGGTTACTTTTTCTCCTCCACCTGAACAAAACATGAGGGATTTTCCCTAGGACCATCACCATTAAAATCTAGTGGGCTTCCTAAAGATAAAGTCCATTTAACTGTGAAGGCCCTCTTAAGACTGCCCTCATTCCCTGGCTGAAGTGAATTGAGTACCAGCCTGCAAACATAAGGTTGCCAGTTTGATTGCCATTTAGAGCACATGCCTGGGTTGCAGGCCAGGTCCCAAGTAGTGGACACATGAACAGCAACTACACATTGATGTTTCTCTCCCTCTCTTTTTCCCTCCCTTCCCTTCTCTCTAAAAATAAACAAAATCATTTTTAAAAAAGGCTGCCCCCAAAAGTTTTGTATGCTCAAATTAGTCAATACTCAGCCTTTAACAATTAATTCCTTCCAGTTTATGACTCCAGTGTCTTCTTCTCCACGTAAGTTGATCTTGACTCTGATTCTCTGTATTCCTCTGTTTCTCTGGATCTCAAGATGGTAGTTTTCTTTGGGACTTCAATACTCTGATGGGTCTAAGAAAGGTCATTGATTTTCAGTTTTTACAGCCTTTTATTGCTGTTGTAAAAAATGGACATTGTTGAAGAATGACTGCCAAGTACTTGACATGTTAGAACTGAAACCAGAACTCCTTGTATTACATTTTTAGATGACTCACTTTTATCCTTTTTGAAATCTCTTATATTTCTTAATTTAATTTACAAATTTGTTCACCTTTAGTTAGACTTAGGGTGGATGACCCTGTAATTATAGCCAGCTTCCTTTTAATTGCATTATTCTAAACTTTAATCATGTGCAAAAAGTCTATGAAAAAATTATTACACATGAGGATACTGAAGTTATGAATAGAGGGAACACACCCTCAGTCACACAACAAGTTAACCCCAGAGAAAAAAACTAGAATATTTTTAATCTTCTGTTCTCATTATTTAGTGGCCCCATCTCTGTATGCTTCCAAGTGCAATTTTAGTTCATAATTTCTTTTCAAAACAATAAAGAATGGTAAGACTGCTAATATTCTGTACTATTTTTCTGAAAAAAAAAATTATTTTAAATCTACATAACCCAAAACCATACACATGTATTTGGTCCTCTTCCTTGGAGACTCAACCACTTTATAACTAATGAAAAAAACATTTTAAGGTATAAAAAAAGTGTTTTGCTAGAGTAAAAGTTTAATGTGATCAACAATATAAAATCCCATTTTTTAAATGAATGATCTTCACTTAAAATACTCAGAATCTGTTTTATTTCATTAACTTTTAAATAATAGATACAACCTGAAATACAAATGATTATTTATTTATTTACTTATTTCATCTGTCACTACAGAAAATTGGTAACATGTAAGCACTCTTGCTAGAAATGTATGCACTGTTTAGATAGAATATCAGAATAGCTATGGAAAATAATGTGAATTAAGCCAGGGGTAAGTCTTTACCATTTTGAAAAGGAAGGTGTTGATTTGGGTCCTCTGATCTCTGTGTTACCCCATTTCTTTACTGACAGTAGAGATGTTCCTTTTAAGGCACCTAAAAGTCTGAACTATTAAGAAGCTGTACTCCAGAATCAATGTTGGTTTTGTCTCCCACCCCTTCACAGACAGCCTTTCTCAGAAATCAATTTCTCTTTGGGGCTAATTGTTTAAAAGCCATGACTTCATTTTCAGGTTAAATACATTGTATTATCCTCAGAATATAAAGAAAAAAATAAAACAGAAAAAAAAAGAAAATCAATCTTTGAGTACTATGTTTAATTTACTAAAAAATGTCTAGAATGCTAAAGTAGTTCCAAAGGCAAATCTTCAGTGTGACAGATGTATAGAACAACTCCACAGGCTGAAGGGTCTTTCTTAACAAAGTATCCATCTTGTAACTACTTTTACAAGAGTACTGGGTATCATACATAATTTATGCAAGTATATTGAAGCTTTCTGCTGCCATCCAAGAAAGATGGTTTTCCAAGTTACGAGAGTGCAAATAATCCAATATTCCTTGTAAAGAAATCCATACATCTCATAAATTTTACACTGGAGATCATTTTCATGCTAAAGTCCTTAAGAACACAATGTGATATTTTCAGAAAACATAGATTTATGTCATGTGCTCTCTCATCAGGCTTGGGGGATGGCTATTAGATCACCATAATGAGGGAATCTTTCTAGTTAGCCATCATCAATATTGTTGTGGTCACTCCAAAGTGAATGGGTATCTAAATGTTTCAACAACTTTACTTATGTACTCAATGTTTTTCAGTAGGAAAATAAGTTTGATGATCAAAGTGTACTCCTAGTGGAAGACAAAATGACTGTGAGAATAATTCAGTCATTTCTTTTAAAATATGGGACTTATGAAATAAGAACAACTTATGTTGAATTATGTTGTAGACCAAAAGGAGTGAGCTTGTTAAAGTGGTTTAATTATTTGCCACTATCAGAAAATGATAAATTTATAACCAACCAGTAATGGTTAGTCACTGTAAGTTCTGAGTAATAATACAGTGTATTGAATATCATGCAGTCAAAAAAAGTAATTGAAACCAATTTCAATAGATAAGTATATGCAGTATAATCAATAATCAGAATCCAATGATGTCAAATTCTTCATCCACAATAAGCTTTGAGTAGCCATCTCTACCTTCAATGCCTTTTTTTCTTAAACGAATTCTACCAAATTGCATCTGTCTACTGCACTGTACTAGAATTCTGAACTACACACATGGTATACAATTTTTTTTCCTCAGGGTGTGCCAGTCACTTGATAGAGAAGATGCTAACTGTAGAGCTAAAGAATCTTTCTGACCAGGACTACGCTGTCACAAAATAGACATAAAAAACCACTTGTTGAATAATTAAGATATGGATGAATGAGTGAATGAACAAATTAACTAATAACAGATAAATTTATTAATTGATAAGTAAGCTAATTTTCATTTTGTTGGCTTTTACCACTTTTTATTTTAAGCCTATAAGGCTTTTATAATAAAGTTTGTATTATAGAACATATGTAGATATACATAAAAGTTACAAAGATAATACAACATTCCCATATATCTCATATTTTTCCCTATTGATAACACCATGTATCAATATGGTATGGTTGTCACTATATCGCATGTAATTGTAACATCTTCTTAGGCTCCTCATGGCTAGGACAAGCCAAGTTTATAATGACCTTGTGCATTTCACAGAGTACTGGTCATATTTGTAGAATGCTCCTCCACTGGGCTTTTTCTGACATACTTCTCATGATTATACTGGGACTATTGGTTTAGAAAGAAGGAAGACCACCGAGTTAAGGAGTCAATCTGATCACATCACATCAAGGATACATGCCATCAACAAGACTTACTACTAATAATGTTAACTTTGGTCAGTTGGCTGAAGTACCACTCATCAGATTTCCCCACTGTAAAGTTACTTTCCCCCTCTATACCGTCCTTTTTGGAAGAAAGTCAGTGTGCACAGCCCATTCTTCAGCAGTGGAGAGTTATGCTCTATGTCTTTGAGGGCAGCATATCTATAGAAATTATTTGGGATTTTCTGCACAGGAAATAGTCTATTCTCTCCAACTTTTTATTTATTTATTTGTGTGTTTGTTTGTTTATTCAATCATTTATATATCAGTACAGATTCCTAGATATTTATTTTGCCCTCTGTGTTATAATCTAGTATTATTTTATTTTTTTGCTTAAATTATTCCACTTTTGGCCATTGGAAGTTTTTTAATTTACTTTTGTGTCCTTTGGACATATACCTATTGTAGTGGGGTCTTTTTTTCCCCCCTTTTCAAGGCACTTCTTTACTTCCTTGCCTACAAGATGCTCCAGGCTCATCTTGTTTACTTCTTACCCTAATTCTAGATTCTTCTGAGAAACCCTTGTCCTTTTTTGGACAATAGCATCAGAAACCAATATCCTGGCACTAGGTTCTATAGGGTTTTTATGGTTGTTAGTTTATGTATTTGTTCACCAAAGAGTTACAATGTTTTTTTCAATGGTCACTACATGTAACTTTGGCAAATTACCTAGAAAATAAGGGTAATAATTTCTGCATCATAAGGTTGTTGTTTATTTCAAATGGAGTTGCCAGCACAATGTATAGAGTAAAAACCTCCCAAAAAATATGTTTATGGGATGAGTCAGAGAATGACAAGTACCGTATGATATCACTATATGTAGAATATAAAAAAGGTCAACTTACAGAAAAGAGAGAGTAAAATGGCAGTCACCAGGGGATGGAGGTGGGGGAGAATAATAGTGATGGTGTTTAAGGCTACAAACTGTAACGAGTAAGCCATAGAGATCTAACACACAGTATAATAAATATAGATATAACATTGTACCATAATTATGTCATGTAATAAATATTGCTACATCAGCAATCATATTACAATATGTAAATATAACACATTATACATGTACATATTAAACTTATAAAATGTTACATGTCAAACTTATTCAGTTAAATAAAAAACAGTATCTCTGTCCTGGGTGGTGGCCCTGATGGTTGGAGTGTCATCCATGCACCAAAATGCTGAGGATTAAATCCCTAGTCAGGACACATACCTAGGTTGCAGGTTCAGTCCAAGAGAGGCAACCAATACATGTCTCTCTCTCACATCAATGGGTCACTCTCTTTCTCTCCCTCCCCCACCCCCCTTCTTTTCTCTCTAAAATCAATAAGAGTAACCTCGGGGGAGGATTTTTTTGAAAGTAGCTCTAAATGATACTAACAAGTAAAAATGAAACAAATAATAACTTTTTCCACAAAGTTTATTATAGTTCTTTAGAGGTTTTGTTTTTATTTCGATATGTTATAATTGGGTATTTAAATAGATAAGAAGTTTGAGTACAATTCTATGCCTAATCCTGCTGTTAAAAAGAATTCAGTCAAATTGTCTAATGTCCCTTTTTCTATAATGGGTATAATACTCTTTGCTCAATCAAATGCCACAGGGAAAGGGTGCAGGTAAAACTGACATAACTCAATGTTTATCAATGTGTAGCTGTAATTGTTAATATCATTTTGGTAGGTATCATTAAACTCTGACTCTTTTGTTTCTACTTTTCCATTTCAATTTTTTATCATTCCATCCCTCCCCAAATATCAACCATACTATCTTAAATCATTCCCTTAATTATAAACTTTAATTATACCAGGTTGTTAAAAACTGTTAACCAAATTTAGATGTGAGAATTGCTTTCAAGTTATATTATAATGAATTCATAATGAGCATCTATTTTTGATGCTTAAGTTTTAGTTAACATTTTTCTTTTTTTATTTTATTTTAATTGTTGTTCAAGTACAATTTTCTTTTACTCCCATCCAAGCCCACCCACCTGCCCTTCCCCACCTCCCTCCCATTTCCACCTGCCCCTAGTTTTTGTCCATGTGTCCTTTATACATGTTCCTGTAAACCCTTCTCCTTTTCCCCTGAAATTCCCTCCCCTCTCCCCTCTGAACACTGCCAGCCTGTTCTCTATTTCAGTGTCTTTGGTTATATTTTGCTTGTTTGTTTGTTTTGCTGTATAGGTTCCTGTTAAAGGTGAGAATTTGTCCACAAGTAGTATTTTAAGCTGATGTGTCCTCTTGGTTTTTTTTTTTTTCTTGAGAAACTTTAATTAAACCAAGTGTGACTAAATACCCTGACTTACCAGGTCATAATGAATATAGAAAAATAGCTTTGGTAGAGCAAGGGATGACAAGAAATTGTAGCATCTCAAAAATGTCCTCCTATCAAATTATTGATGTAAAGCAGTTAACTATTGTCCTAAGAGGCAGGGCCATCAATTGTCTGGCTATGAGCAAATATCAAAGTCAACAGATTTTGCAATGTGATCATCTATTTCCTTTTACAAGGTAAAGGCAAGGTACTTGGCCATGCCTGATACACTAAAGGCAGTATCAGTATAACCACATGAGCAAGGTTGATCTCTTTAGGATGTATCAGTCTAATATAATTGCTTGCTCAACTATTTGTTGGGAAGAATGGGTAAGGAAGAATGATTATTTCTCTGCAAATCTTTTGAGCCTCAATCCCTCCAAGGTACCAGTCATACCCATGTGAAAATTCACTCTACTTGATCCTAAGACTTAATAGGAACATGTTGAGGAGAACTGAAGTTGGTTTTCATGCTTGATGTATTAAAAGTCATTGCTCTCACAGCAACTAGAAATTTAACTTCAATTTGTTTTTTATTATTGGCATAAAATCTAATTCAAGTCAGCAAGTAGTTAATAAAATATTTCCTATGCATTATCTGATCTCTTAACCTTTTAGTATATTTGACTTCTAAAGAGTCAAATATGTTAATAAACCTGAGATAGATGTGATCTTACTTATTGGTGTATTGTTTATTTTAGATTTGCCATTTTAGTCAATTTATCAATTTCTATTTCTTTCTAGTCTCTTAGCCACCTACTTTTTAAAATTGATCATGGAGTACCCTAACAGCTCCAAGGGTGAATTTATGTCAAGGCTGTGTAGAGATAGCAAAATTTAAAAATCCACATTTACATTTCTTACTTGGAGATAAAGTAGATTTCAGAAGAGAGTGAAAAACACATTTTCCCCATTGATTATAAGTGTTGTGTTTGATTTATGTTTTGCTGTTAAAGCCGTGGAAGAAAGGAAAAATAGGAGAGTTTCAGAGGATTAGGCAATTTTCTGAAAAAATCTGAGAACCTAGAGGTCCTGCTAACTACTTTTTCACAATTGGAATTAGTGCATTGGTTTCTTCACACTGGCTTCTGAAAGATCAACAACCAAACTGAGTCCCATCAGAGATTCTGGTGGACACAGGAGCATAGTGACAATGCTGTGCATCTAGGGCAACCTACTTGAAACAACAAATAGAGAAGGCAGGAAACAGGGAATTCACCCCTGCAGTCCATTTTGAATTACATATCTTTTCCTCCTCAACTTCCCTGCTTTAGCAGAGAAGGGAACACAAGCTGCCACTCTTTGTTCATGCCTGATGAAGTTGTAGTTAATAGCAAAGACCCACTTGGGAGAGTCAGAAGAATTCTTAGTTGTTATTCGGGCAAACAACGATGTCTGTCTTTTCTTTCCCCTTCCTGGAAAAGCAAGTGAACTGCTGCCCTGGTGTCCAAGCTTAGGGTTTCAGTCAAGCAACTTTTCTAAAAAGTCACAGTTTTAAGTGACAAAGTCCCATTTCAAACACAGATTTTAAAATATATTAACTACACCTATGTTTCCTCAAAAAGGATACACATTTGGACTATATAAAGCACTCTTACAAATCAAGGAATCAAAGAGAGGCAACTCATTGGTAAATGGGCAAAAGACTTGGCCACTTCATCAGAAAGGGTATCAAAATGGTGAATAAACATAAAAAAAATATGTTCAACTCCATGAGTCATCTAAGGAAGGTAAATTTAAACCACAGTGTCATATTACACTATTCCTACCAGAAATCACTAAAATGAGTAAAACAAAGAATACTCAGTGCTGATGACAAAGTGGATTGACTAACAGGACCTTTCACACATTTCTGGAAAAATATCCCCTACAGAAAACTGTCACTATGTAGCAAAACTTGACATACGCATTCCCTATGACCCAGGAGTTTCACTGTGAGGTACATGTCAAGTAGAAATGTCCACATATATTTACCAAAAGACATGTGGAAAATGTTCATGATAGGAAAAACTGGAAATGTCCACTAACCACAGACTGAATAAAAAAACTGTGTTAATAATTGCACAATCAAAAAACATTATAGGAGCACAAATGAATTATCTAAATCTACATATGACAGCATGGAGAAATCTCATAAGCAGAATGTTGGGTGAAAGAAGTCAGGTGAAAAAAGTATATTTATATCAATCATATCATATCATATCATATTTATTATATTATATTACTTCTGTAAAAAGCACTAAAAGAAAAACTAATATATGCTGTTAAATTTCCAGATAGTGACTACCTTTATTAAAAAACAGTTTAAAGGAGCTAAGAGACATGGTATTTGGAAAGTTTTTAAAACTTTGATTTCTTGACCTGGGTTCTGACTACATGGTTTGGTTTATTAAATATCCATAAACCTGTACACTTATTATTATAAATATATATAATATAACAATTTGCTTTTATAACTAAAATATGCAGAGTTAATTCTGAAGAATAGCTCCATACTGGGACATAATTGATGCCAGAAGTGAACTTTCCTTTCTCTCTCTTTCTCTCTCTCTCTCTCCTCCTTGTCTGCCCTGCTTTCTTCTTCATTCATCTGTGTCTTCGGTAGGCTTAACTCATATGGTGTCAAAATTTCCAGCATCAGCCCTAGGCTTACATGATATCCTGGTAGAAATACAGCAAAAAGAGAAATCTTCCACTCTTTCTTACTGTGAAGATCAAGGAATTGAGTCTCATTGGTTCAAACTGAGACATGTGTCTATCCTACACAAAGCAGTGTAGGCAAGGTGTTAGAATATAATGATAAGTAAGGACTAGGTCATATGTCTGTCTTATCATCTCTCAGTTCTGGAGTTTGACTACCTACTCAGCTAAGATGTTCTCAATGAGTGTCTCATAGAATGGCTGCAGTCAGATAAATGGTGGCTATGCTGGACTCAGCTTGAAGATGTCCTCCTCACATGCATGTGAGGGAAGACATGAACAGCTGGGGCTCCTTGGGCATCTCCACATGTCTCTATGTAGTCTTTACTTGTGGTCTCTCCAAATGGTGGCTTTAAGGTAAATAGACTTGGTAGCTTGTAGAGAGAATGCAATACCAACAAAAATGTACAGATGGACAAAAAAGGAGGCATGTGAAAAAATGATCCACATTGTATGTCATCAGGGAAATTCAAATTACCACAGCAATGAGATACTACTGTAACCCACCCAACCATTCTTTTAACATTGTTTCTGTAAATGACAACCTGTACCTGTAGATGAATTATCTGTTGCTTAAGAATTCTAGGAACTGACTTCAGAAGAAGCAGATTTCAGCCTCCAGACATTCCAGCTCTGGAAGATTTGCTGACCTTCAACCATAAAATCAGAGTGATGCAAACTAGACCATTGTTTTGCCAGTTATTTGAACAGACTATGCTGACTTACATGTAGTTTTTTCAACAGAGAACTCTCAAATCCCCTCTTTCTAATTCATTTGTTCTTTTTTGCTTTCCCTTTCTCCTTACTCCTTATAAAAACTCCTGCCTGTGTCCAGTTGTTAAAATGGTCTTTGTGACATTAGTCCACCATATTCACAGGCTGCTGTCTTGAATAAACCTACATTCCTCTCACCAACCCTTGTCTCTTGATTATTGGCTTTAGAGCAGCAGGCAACTGAACTTGGGTTCAGTATTACTGCTATACACCTATTAGAATGGCCAAAATCTGGAACACTGACAACACAAAATGCTGGAGGAGATGTAGAACAACTGGAACTCTTATTCATTGTTGGTGGGAGTGCAAAATAGTAGAACCACTTTGGAAGACAGTTTGGCAGTTCTTAAAAAGATACACATGGTCCAGCAATGGCACTCCACTATTTACCTAAGGAGTTGGAAAAGTATGGCTGCATAAAAACCTTTACAGCAGCTTCATTCATTATTCCCAAAAGTGTCGTTCAGCAAGTGAATGGATAAAGTGTTATACACCTAAACAATAAATTTTTATTCAGTGATTAAAATAATCTAATCTATCAAGGCATTAAAATACATGGAGGAAACTTAAATGCATATTATTAAGTGAAAAAGACAATCTGAGAAGCTTCCATACTGAATGATTCTAACTATATTACATTCTGGAAAAGGCAAAATGAGAGAGAGGGGTGGGGAGAGGGAGAGAGGAAGAAAGAGAGAGAGGAGAGGAGAGAAAGGGAGAAAGAAAGAGAGAGAAGAAAAAGAGGAAGAAGAGGAAGAAGAAGAAGAAGGAGAAGAGGGAGGAGGAGAAGGAGAAAAGGAAGGAAGGAAGGAAGGAAGGAAGGAAGGAAAGAAGGAGAAGAAAGAAAGAAAGAAAGAAAGAAAGAAAGAAAGAAAGAAAGAAAGAAAGAAAGAAAGAAAGAAAGAAAGAAAGAAAGAAAAGAAAATCGATCAATCAGTGATTGCCAGGAGTTAGGAAGAGGAAGGAAAGGTTAAGCAGAGCACAGAGGATGTGTAGGGCCATGAATCTATAATGGTAACACTAGAATGGTGGATATTTGTCATTACAGTCATCTAAATCCCTAGCATGTGCAACACCAAGAATGAAACCTAATGTAAACTATGGATGTTGAATGACAATGACATGTCATTACAAGTTTATTAATTGTAACAAATGTATGACTCTGGTGAGGATGTTGATGGGGGAACTTATAAGTGTGTGTGGTCAGGTGCATATGAAAAATATGTATACCTTCTGCTTAATTCTTCTGTGAACCTAAAACTCTCCTAAAAAATAAAGTCCATTTAAAAAGTGAAAGAAACAGAGAAAGAGCTCAGCAGAAGACATGTCATTTTTATGCTCTAACTCACCATTTGTCAAACTGTGAACTTTGGGTCAAATCTGAACCTCCACTTAATTTTATAAATAAGAACACAGCCAATTAATTTCTGTTACACACTGCAATGTTAGAGCTGTGTAGTTTCAACACAGGCTGTATAGATATGACCTGAAAAGCCAAAAACATTTCCTATCTGAAATTTTTCAGAAAAAGTTTTCTGACTTTCAACCTAGTCTCAAATGTCTCATGCTGCCCCTTTTGCTACATTCTGTTCACTAGAAGTAAGTTGTAAGGCCAGCCCATGCTTAAGGAGAGAAGGATATACGCACATGTTCTAAAAAAAACCCATGAGAGATGGAGCCAGCCTCCAGCGCATGTGCACGGAGAGGCCCAGGAGGATGCTATTGTTGGTTAAAGAGATCATGGGACACTGAGTTGATCCAAAGAACAGTCTGAGGGAAGAGGGTACATCTCTCTCTCTCTTTTTTAAGATCTTTATTTATTTATTTAGATAGAGGGGAAGGGAAGGAGAAAGAGAGGGAGAGAAACATCAATGTGAGTTGCCCCTCACATGTCTCCAACTGGGGACCTGGCCCACAACCCAGGCATGTGCCCTGACTGGGAATCAGACCAGTAACCATTTGGTTTGCAAGCCCACACTCAATCCACTGAGCTACACCAGCCAGGGCAAGAGGGCACGTTTCTAATTCCTTGTGTAAGTTAACTGAGTTGAGAAGGTACAGATGATGTACTCTTTTTCCAGGTTAGTTAACACCATTGCCCACACCGGGAGGTAAGAGCAGAATGTGTTCCTCTCTAAAATCATGCCTATTGCTCAGGGCTACTTCTGTTGAAGTCATTCCGACCACTGTCACAATGCTCTAATTGAACTGCCTGGACACAAAAGAATTGCTTCGTGCTAAAAGAAAATACCTAGGAGAATTATAAAAATGGCATATCAGAAAAAATGCAACACATTCTCAGGCTTTTGAAATGTCAGACTTCTGGGCACCAATTTATCTGACTTACATTACAGGGCTACAAATAGCAACTTTTATTTGGCCATTTTTCACAACAAAAACACATTTCTAAGTGCTATTTTAGCTCAGTAATGATTATACAGCTCTATTTATTTTGCATTTATGTGTATATATATTGTGGGGAGGGGGTGGTTCCCTAAGTAATACCTTGCCTTCAGCAATGTTAGGCAACAGAGGAGAATGTATTACATTAATCAGATTAGACCACTTGCTTAGTGAGAAGAATGTAATCTGGATTTTAACAAAATACAAAACATTCAAAATACACATGTAAAATGAAGCTGTCACTGAGTTCCTTCAATAGGAATACATCATCAACATCATCTCTCCAGTTCCAAGGTAATCAAGAAGGCTGATGGCCATTATTACAATCATGAGGCAATTTCTTTTTATTGCATCATGCCCAGAAAGACAGCCTAGAAGGTGGGTTGGGAATGGAGGGCAGTCTACCACTGAAGGAGAATAGCAGACTTTCCATCAGCCATACTTCTCACACCAGTAGATGCCTACACAGCATCTAAAGAGAAAAATATTGGTCAGTATAACTTTATGAAAAACAGGCCAGATGTTGATACAAAAATGGAATTATTGTCACCTATATTTCAAGTGTTGGTGTGAAGAAGATATTAAAATGAAAATTTCTCCCTCAACAAGATCCTTGTCTAATGAGAGATTTGGACATGTGTATGACCTGTTATGATGCAAGGCATAATGTGAAGAGGGCCTGTCACAGAGTAAGTTCTCACAATTATAATTTGGGTGAGAGCTAATTATTTAGGGCTTATACATTACAGACAATATGATAAATGGTTTATATACTTTTGATCCTCACAACAACTTTATCAATTATATAATATTATTATACCTATTTTTAGAGACAAGGAAATTAAGTTTTCATAAAATGAGTAACTTGTTCAAGGTTACATTAGTTTGACTTTAGAACCTGATTTTGAACTAAAGAAATCCATTTACAGAGCTGTGATCTTAATTACTATGTATTACAGTCAATGACTGACTAGATGGCTGGATGGATAGATGATAGATAGATGATGATAGGTAGATAGATGATAGATAGATAGATAGATAGATAGATAGATAGATAGATAGATAGATAGATGATAGATAGATAGATAGATAGATAGATAGATAGATAGATAGATGATAGATAGATAGATAGATAGATATAGATTAGATAGATGATAGATAGATGATAAAAATGCATAAATGAAAAGATAGATGGATGCATGGATGGATGGATAGATGGACTGAAAGATGGAATAACCAAAATACTGTTACGATGTGGGGGAAGGAATGAGTAAATCTCACTAGTTATTAGAGAAGGCCAAACAGAAAAGGTGACATTTTACCTGAGTCCTGAGAAAAGAAAGACATTTTTAAGTGGAGAAGATGGAGATGGACTTCCCATCAAAGCATGAACACAGACACAGACATACAAGTCTCCATGAATCTAGAGGCTGCACAGCAGCCCAGAGAAGAGGCTGCTGAGTGGGACTACATTGTGAAAGGTCTGGAATATCACACTGAGAAGTTTGGGCCTTCTCCCACAGGCAGTAGAATACTTTTAAAAGTTACTTTTTTAATGATGGATAACATTTATTGAATACTTATCTTGTGTCAGCAGGCATGAGGTTCAGAGAGGTTAAATTCCTTGCCTAAAGTCATAAAGTCTAGAACTATTAGACTCTGTATTGGACTTGGGCAGTTCTCCTGATCTACAGAGCTCAATAGAGCAAGATAGTGGCATGATTTTATCTTTTTAAAGAGGTAACCATCGCAGCAGTGTGGATGAAGATGAAATTTAAGATAGAAAAACTAATCAGGAGAGTGTTTATGTTTAGACAAGAGTGACTGAGAAAATAAGCTAAGACATGGTTTCTCAACCTTGGCACTATTAACATTTTGAGCTGGATAATTCTTTGTTGTGGGAGCCTATCGTGAGCATTGTAAGATGTTTAGCAACATCCTTGGCCTCTACCCGAAGCATGCCAGTAGTATCCCACTTCAAGGTACAGCAAGGGAAAATGTCTCCAGACATTGCAAGTGTCCCCCGGGAGGGCAAACTGTACCTGATTGAGAACCAGTGAGTTAAGGCATTGATGGAAGATTGGAAATATGGGATGCTTCAGAAACTGAATCAATAGGATCAACTTGACTAGTCAAAAGGTAGAGGGCTCAAAGGTGTGTCAGATGTGTAACATGTAACATAGGCATCGGAATAGTCAAGGTAGTTCTAAGCCCACAGGTTGAAAGCTTGGGGTCTGGATTTGCCAGGCCTGTATTCAAAACCCAGCCCTGCTATCCACTGTTGGATGAACTTGGGAAAATCACTTATGCTCTTTAGGTCTTTAAAAAACATATCCTAAGAGCACTGACTTCAAAAAGTTATTGTGAAGATTAAAAAGAATATTATGATTCAAGTGCTTAGCAAAGTTTCTTGAACTTAGTTACTACTCAATAAATGTTACTACTAGCCGGTAAGAAAAACATAAGAAAGCTTCCTCAACCCCAGTTTGCTTGCAAGGCCACAGTTTGAGAGGTTTCTAGTGAGTAGGCACTGTGACTTCTATAAAGAGTATTCCATTGGATACAATATTTCCCAACTCATTAAAATTAATTGAAAAGGTAATGTGTAACTTAAAAATTAATTTAATAGCAATTGTGAGTGTCTAGTATGGATGTATTTATATATGTGTGTCTCTGTGTTTGTGGATATGCTTGTGTATGTACATGTATACATACACAAATTAGGTGATTGGCATCATACCAAAATATTAATACCAGTTATTATTGGATGGTAAGTTTATGAATGAATTTAAATGTTTTCTTTATCTTTCTATTACCCTTTGTATTTCTTCTATAACAAATAAATATAACTTTTATAAACAGGGAACAAAAGTGTTTCAAAATGTCTTCTTTAAGATATGTTGATTGAAAGCCTAGTTTGTGCCAGCCCCTGTGTTAGAAACTAAGGATACAATAATGAGAAGATCCCTACACATACACACATACACACAGGAACAAAAAATCTCAACAAAAAGCATAATAAACCAAGTGTACATACCAAAAAGGTGGAACTTGGGAAATCAAGTTCAAACGTAACAATGATACTCCAAAAGCAACGAAGACAGTGGGTTTTGGCAATCATTCTAATCATGTTTTTACATTGAACAGAAGAGCCAAAATTTTCTAATTCTCCTATTTTGCAAATGATGCAGTAGAAAACACCACAGTCTTCTCATTTTCAAGATTTTGCTTCTCTTATTTAGTAATTCCTATCTTGAGAGGATATAATACAATTTTGCAATGTCCAAATCAATCTTGAGTCTGATTATTAGAGATAGCTCCCCTGAAAACTATAATTCTTCACAGAAAGACTTATTTCCTTAACAAAGGATTTCTTTACACAGTATGTGAGAGGTTTTCTACTTCAAAATATAAATGCTTGTCTCCCTAAACATTCAGGAAAATTTGAAACAGTATGTATTTTTCTGAGCTTCCAGAGATTTATGAAAACATCAGTTTGGGCCTCAGGAAAACTCTCCAACATCTTGACTGTGTGTTTCAGATGAAAGTCCCTGTATGGGACTCACTGAAAAAAGGAGATTTTGGCTCAGAGCTGTGACGCTCAGTTTAACAGGTGTCTGTGCAGAAAGTAATGGGAATGGTCAATTAAGGACACTCACTCTACTCTCTGCATCCTTTTAATTAAGTACATACTGAAATGATGGCCTTTGTATAGTGACAGCATAGACATTCTATGTCTGCCCCTTGCCACACATTCTCATTGCTATAGTTCTGAAATTAGGATTCAGATTCTGTCATCTTGAGCGTTTTAACATTTTACTGATCTTAAACATGTTTAGCCATAGGAGGAAAGCAGTAAAATAAAATTTTATAGCCAACAAAGTCCTTTATACCTAAAGTTGAAGGCACGTTTTCTATATTTTATTTAAAAACATGTGGCTCTTTGAGACTCTGAAGTAAAAGTTTTCTCAGGTTGCAGAGTTGATTCCAGCACCAGGAGAGAAGGAATTCCTGATAATTGGCCAGAGTGGCTGAAATTCCATAGAGCAGGTGCTCTTTCTCCAAAAGTGGTAAGACAACCTTAAGGTTCTTCTGTGTTAGAAAAATGCTCCAGTTTTGTCTTTGATCCCAAACTATACACATTCTCCATTCAAAGGTACCATGGACTCACCAATTTTCCTCAATATTGTGAGGATTTCATTTCATTTCCATTAACAAATTGAAGAACAGTCTATTGATAAAATATAAAGAAACCCATTGACTCAAGTAGTTGATATTTTCATGTTGTTTGGCTATGGTCAGTAAAGGTATTGTTTTATAATGGTGACAAAGTTTTCATTTACTGTAGCAATGATTTTTTTAAGTAATTAAAACTATCCTATTAGTGCTCCTTGCTTTGCAAAGTTGTCATGATGGTCCCATAAATAATGAAAGAATTTTAATATGGTATAAGGCATTAGAGCAGTTTCTATTTTTCCCAGATTAAATATCTTGTTTTTGGTGTTGATGGTTGTTGTTGCAAGTAGGAATAAGAAGGAAACAAGCAAAAAATACCTCTAGATTTTTCCATAAGACAAGTTGAAGAGAATTGATATCTCAGAAGAAAATAATGTAATGGAAACTCCATAGTACCAAGTTAAATTCCCAGTTCTTTTTTTTTTAATTCTTTATTTTATTGATTATGCAACTACAGTTGGCCCATTTTCCCCCCTCACTCCCCACCACCCTGCCCATCCCCTCCCACCCTCATTCCCCCCTTTAGTTCATGTCCATGTGTCATAAGTTCTCTAGTGTCTACATGTCCCATACTATTCCTACCCTCCCCCTGTCTATTTTCTACCTACT
>PVIA01012139.1:0-39696 GCA_004024845.1 Tonatia bakeri | reverse complement strand
CCCTTACAAAACAGCTGCAACCAAACCAAAGGAAAATAAAAAAGATGGCTCAAACAGATTTGAAAGCCCCAGAACCAATTTTTTTAAGTGACCAAGAGATTGCCGAATTACCAGATGCACAGTTCAAAGCACTGGTGATCAGGAAGCTCACAGAATTGGTTGACTTTGGACATAAATTAGATGAACAAATGCAGGCTACAATAAGAGGAACGAAGGAAAACGCACAGGGAACCAATAGTGAGGGGAAGAAAACTGGGACTCAAATCAATGGAGTGGACCAGAAGGAAAAAAGGAACAACCAAACAGAAAAGAATGAAGAAACAAGAATTCAAAAAACTGAGGAGAGGCTTAGGGACCTCCAGTACACCTTTAAACGTTCCAACATCCGAATTATAGGGGTACCAGAAGGGGAAGAGGAAGAGCAACAAATTGAGAACTTTAAACACATATTAAAGGAAAACTTCCCCAATCTGGCAAGGGAAATAGACTTTCAGGAAGTCCAGGAAGCTCAGAGAGTCCCAAAGAGGTTGGACCCAAGGAGGAACACGCCAAGGCACATCATAATTACATTAGCTAAGGTAAAAATGAAGGAGAGAATCCTAGAAGCAGCAAGAGACAAGGAGACAGTAACCTACAAAGGAGTTCCCTTCAGACTGTCAGCTGATTTCTCAAAAGAAACCTTACAGGCAAGAAGGGGCTGGAAAGAAGTATTCCAAGTCTTGAAAAGCAAGCACCTATATCCCAGATTGCTCTATCCAGCAAAGCTTTCATTTAGAATGGAAGGGCACATAAAGTGCTTCTCAGACAAGGCCAAGTTAAAAGAGTTCATCATCACCAAGCCCTTACTATATGAAATGTTAAAGGGACTTACCTAAGAAAAAGAAGATTAAAAATATGAACAGTATAAAAAAAAGTCATCAAATGGAGGGTTAGCAACAGGGAAGTAGGAGGAGGAGGGAGGAGGAAAAGATATAGAGAATAAGAAGCATAGACAGTAGGGAGAAAATAGACAGGGGGAAGGTAAGAATAGTATGGGACATGTAGACACTAAAGAACTTATGACACATGGACATGAACTAAAGGGGGGAATGTGGGTGGGAGGGGATGGGCAGGGTGGTGGGGAGTGAAGGGGGAAAATGGGCCAACTGTAATAGCATAAGCAATAAAATAAAGAATTAAAAAAATTAAAAAAAAAAATCAACTATCTCATTTCAGTCCTGCAACAGAGCTGTAATAACAGGTCTGTAAGTTTAACAGTACGATTTGTTGTCTATCTATCTACCTGTATCAGAAAAGCTGTTCTGCAAATGTATATAAGAATAGAAGCAGAAAAATGCCCAGGAGGACTCTCTCAAGTAGATGGAGTAACAGGGGAGACGATGCTGCCTGACAGTGAGATGCATCATAAGGCTGCAGGAAGGACTACAATATGGCCCAGCACAAACAGGCAGTGTGGAAGGGGCCTGCTCTTGGAAATACAGGACGCGTGCGCACAAAGAGGGCCACTACATGTGCGACACACGCAGTGCTCTCGGCCGTCCCTCGACGAGGCCTGGGACCCACTACCGAGTGACTGAGGAATCAGATCACTAAAACTTGCAGTAATGCCCCATCATGGTTAAGTTTCAGAAAACTCACTTCCGTCAGGATGACATCATCATCCAGGTCCTCTTCGTCATGCTGCTGAGGAGCTGGGGTGATCATCATTGGAACTCCTTCCTCATCAGAGTCGTCAGATATGGTGATGGGTCCATCTCTGAGATTGATCCAGTCTGAAAGTGGGCAGGGAACACTGTTACCAGGAGGCAGGCACAATTCCATTTAGTTCTTTAGTTCAGCTTTCGCATGGAAAGGGTCAAGCCTAAAGCCAAGTTCATGGCTCTAGTACTTCAAGCGGCACATGCACCTAAGCACTAAGAGCCATGTTTTCATGCTGATCTTTAACAATAATACATTTTGGGAATCACTTGAGAAAATATAACAATTACTATACTCAAGATCATCAATTTTTTCTTAGGCTGGAGAAATCTGTTGATAAAATCTGTCGATTTCTTAAAAGTGAAATCATGGCTTCCAACTTCACTTCTAATCCTCCCAGGAAATAAAACACTGTCATTCAAGCTGATAGGTCTGAAGAAACTTTTCACTCAAAAATAGTAAAATTTCTGTTTAATATTTAAAATACTAAAATTTGCTCACCTAAGACCTAAACCTTAAGTATCATTTTATACAAACATGTATCAGTGTTTTAGCCTCACACAGCATCTATGACAGTAAGCAATTTAACTTTTCCAGTTTCTTTTTAAATATAATTGCAGTTAAATGAACATCTAGATGTAGTAACTCTGTTTGAGGTCTCTAATTCCCTTCATTTGTTTGAAAATAGATCTTATTGCATGTGAATTACTGAATAACACAAATTGTTATTTTTTTACCTGTCCATGAAACTGTTAAAACTAAAATGGGCAATGAAGAGAAAAATGCATTAACTGTCCTAGAAAAAAAGGCTTAAAAATAAAAAAAAAGGAATAAGAGGCCTCACATTACAAATTTTGAAATTCCTCCATTAAATGTCTAATTTCTCTCTCCAGGTTAAGGCCTCACATTACAGAGTATACTAAAAGTAGGCTTACAGTTGTGAGTATGCAAAACAGAGTTCATTCCTATATTATTAATTATTGTACTATTTTCCATAGGAGCAACTGTAAACCTACTACTGCTCCACCTCGTATTTTTTATGGCACCAAACAATCTGAAAAGCAATAAAAAATCAACTATCTCATTTCAGTCCTGCAACAGAGCTGTGGTAATCCCGGGGATAGCAATTTAAAACAGCTAAGTCTATGTGCTCTGCAATCTGACTGCCTGGGTTCAAATCTCTGCTCTACCACATGCCAGCTACATGCCTCTGTTATCTAACTTTTAAACATCCGTTTCCTCAACATTACAAAAAGGTTAACAATGGTGCCCACCTCAAGTAATTGTATTAGTTAAGAGAGGTCACATAAAATGCCTGTTTATTATAGTACCTGACATGCAGTAGGGTTGCCTGATTTCAAGTCCACTGCTACCTACACAGAACAATAAATCTAACAACTAACTGAACCGAGGAAACTAACTGAACCGAGGGTCTAAGAAGTACATGATACAGGACTTCTGGTTAAATCTGGCAGAATGAATTCAAGTGATTATCCTCACCACCTCCTGAAACCCAACTAAAATGAGACCAAAGGAACTTAACAGTATAACCTCTCAACAACACAAAGAGGAATGGAGACAAGAGCTGGCAAGAGATTTAAACAGATGGCCAGAGCTCTAGCCGAGTGGAGAAGGCTCAAACACCCAGCCTGCAAAGGAGGGCAGCCAGCCAGAAGTGGCCTAATTCATGCTGCAGAATACTAGATTAAAAAAAATTATTTATTTTTAGAGAGAGGGGAAGGGAAGGAGTAAGAGAAGGAGAGAAACATCAATGTGTGGCTACCTCTCGCATGCCCCTCACTGGGGACCTGGCCATGATCCAGGCACATACCCCAACTGGGAATTGAACCTGCGACCCTTCGGTTTGCAGGCCAGCACTCAGTCCACTGAGCCACACCAGCCAAGGCTGCACATGTAAGTTTTCTTCAAAACATGACATTAGATGCATCTCATAAGCTTATTTTCATTATCATGAAGTTCAAAATTTTTTCCTAATTTTCATTGTGATTTTTTTAAAAATTCTCAACCAAGGACATTTTTTAAATTACTTTTAGAGAGAGAGGAAGAGGGGAAGCAGGGAGAAGGGGGGAAGGGGTAGAGAAAGCACATGTGCGAGTGCCAGACAGACAGACAGACAGACATTGATTAGTTTCCTTCCCATATGTCCCCAACTGTGATGGAATGCGCTACCTGGGTACATGCCCTGACCGGGAACCGAACCCATGGCCTTTTGGTCCTCTGGATGATGTTCCAGCCATCTGGGCCACAGCAGCCAGAGCTCATTGTGATTTCTCTGAACTATGGATTATTCTGAAGGGCATTCCTATTTTCCACACATATAGGGATTTTTCTAATTATATTTCTGTAACTGATTTATGGCTTAATTCCAATGTGGTTAAGAACATAATCTATATGATTTCAATCCTCTGAGACTTGAAACTTGTTTGGTGGTTCAAAATATGGTCAATTTTGATCAATACATTGGGTATAATATTTCATATATGTCTATGTCAGATTTGTTGATCATGTTCCCCCAATAGTCTATACTCACACAAATGTTTGTGGGTGATTGCTCTCTCTCAGTTATCGAGAGAAACATGTTAAAATCTTCCATTGTGATTGTGGATTTGTTCATTTCTTCTTTTAGTTCTGCCAATTTTTGCTTTGTACATTTTGACACTATGTTACTAAGTGTGCAGGGATTAAAATTGTTTTAACTTCCCAGTGCATTCATCCTTCTATCATTAAGAAAACTTTATTAATACTTCTGGCTAAGGTGTCTATTTTATCTGATAATATATAGATATACAAACTTTTTTAGCTACTATTTGCATAATATACCTTTTTCATTCCTACACTTTTAACCTTTATCTTAATTTTTAAGCCTATTTTCACTGGGTATAGAATTCCAGGTGAACGTTATTCAGCAATTAAAAAGGACTGAATTACTTATATTAAATGTATGCAACAACATGGATGAATTTCAAAATGAGGCTGAGCAGGAGAATTCAGGCACAAAGAGGATATACCGCATGCTTCCTTTATAGGAGTCGTATAGTGAGAGAAGGCATATTGGCGACGTCCTCAGGAAAGGAGCAGGGTGAAGACTGACTGCAGAGAGGCACAAAGGAATCTTTCTGGGGTGCCAGCATGTTCTACATCATAACTGAACTGGTGGTTATATGGGTATATTCATTTTTCAAAACTCACTGAAATATACACTTAAAATATGTGAATTCATTGTCTATAAATTATAGCTTAATAAAGATTACCAAAAAAACCTGTAGAGGATGGCATAATAAAAACTGTAAGTACAGCTAATAAAAACAAAACAACTCCGCGTGCCTAAAAAGAAATCCTCATCACGGGTGTAGGATATATAAAACTTGTGTAAGACACATACACCTCCAGGGATTCTAGCTGCTAGACAAGAGGCTTTCCAATTCATGAATCACTTAATGAAACCAATTAGATCTTTAAGATAACTACGTTAATTTTTACATGTTCAGAAAATTTGGAAATGATCATATATACAAATTATAGCTAAAATTTAAAACTTTCTTCATCACAGTAAATTACAACTACAATCACTACGGAGTTAGAGTATAATAAGGAAATCCTTAAAAAAATCAGCATTTCGCCTTGGCTGGCGTAGCTCAGTGGATTGAGCTTGGGCTGCGAACCAAAGCACCGCAGGTTCGATTCCCAGTCAGGACACATGCCTGGGTTGCAGGCCACGGCCCCCAGCAACCGCACATTGATGTTTCTCTCTCTCTCTCTTTTTCCCTCCCTTCCCTCTCTAAAAATAATTAAATAAATAAAAATCTTTATTAAAAATCAGCATTTCTTTGCAGTACTCTTAATCTGCATAGCTTAAGCAATTTTATTTTCCTCAATTTATTTGCTTAATAAAATTTGCTCTATTTTAAATGCTCTGAAAGCCAAATATATATAATTCACCCTCTGCTGGAAAAAAATCACCTTCATAAGCACAAAATACTATCAATCAGAAAACACACACACAAAAAAACCCTAGTACAATCTCTTCCATATACTTGCAAAAAAATTATCTTTTCCTACTCAGCGCAAAATTTTTTTGTTTAGTGATGTATAAATGGGAATTAGGATTTGGTAGGAAATTTCATATGCTTTAAGAATGAAGTTACAGAAATGCAAGCTCCCTTCCCTTTATGAATCAATGAATTTCCCCAAATTAAAAAAACTGTAAGACAAAAGAATACATGTCCTAAAATTTCCTTATAGGAATTAAACCAGAATCTTCTGGCAAAAAGAAATGAAGCATCATATGAGGGGCAGAGTGGTTTAGCAGCAGCCTTAGCCCTTTTAGACCCTGCAGGTCTGGGGGAGTGTTTCAATATCGCTGCCCCCCCTCCAGAAACAAAGAGCTGCCACTGCGGTCTACTCCAATCCCCTAAAACCCAAGGGCTGCATGCTCACAGCTCTTTCTACTCTGCTGAGTCATAGCTTGTTAATCTGCTCATGATGAAAGATTTTTAAACTCCCGTCCTGGTCCTGCCAGCAAGTCACCGTTTGACACAAAATTCTAGTGTGATGAGTCATTTACACCTGATGTTCTGAGGCCTACAAATGAAACAACTCTGGGCTCTGCATGGTGTAAAACAAATTCATTTTAAAGAAGATATAACTGGCTCTAGATGGTGTGGCTCAGTGAACTGAGCACAAGCCTGTGAACCAAAGGATTGCAGATTCAATTCCCAGTTGGGGAACATGCCTGGGCTGCTGGCCAGATCCCCAATTCGGGGCACATGAGAGGCAACCACACATTGCTGTTTCTCTCCCTCTCGCTCCCCCTAAAAATAAATAAAATCTTTTTTTTATATTTTATTTTAATCATTGTTCAAGTACAGTTTTCTCCCCTTAAAATAAATAAAATCTTAAAAAAATAAAAAAGAAGATATAACTGGATTACTCAGGGAAAAAGAAAGATGAAAAGGAGAACCAACACTTACCTTGTCCCTGGCGGCAGTGAAAGCTGTTCAAATGAATTACCTCTTCATTGTTATTTCCCTCTGCCATTTTCAAATGCGGGCATACACGCATGTGCTTGCTAATACCTAAACATGGTGACTGTCTGTTCCAAAAGCTCTGAAAAAATAAGAACAAAAGGAACATTAAGAATGAAGAAAATACTGGTGGCCTAAAACTTAATATTTTTACAAAGTACTATAATACTCTTTTATGGATAATTGAAATAAAAATTCTCATTGAATGTAAAAACAAAAAAGAACAAAAAAAAAAAACTCTTCCCACATATCTGGTCAAGGTAGCAGCAACCTAAGCTTATGGTGAAAATACCACTTAAAAAAAAAACACCTAAATGACTGCATTACTAAAAAGCTAGTAAAAGAAGAAAAAATGGAATAATAAAAAAAACAATTACTGTAAAAGAACATTTATAAAAGATAAATAAAAGATCAAATAACAGATAGGATATAAAAAACAAAAAGTACACTTGAAAACTCAATTATGGTAACCTGTAGAATGGGAAGAAATATTTGCAAATCATCTGACAAGGGGTTAAACTCTAAAATATACAAAGAACTCATGTAACTCAATATCAAAAATACAAATAATTTGCAATCAAGGAAATGCAAACAAACCCCCAGTATCACCTCATACCTGTCAGAATGGCTATTATCAAAAAGACAAGACGTTAAGTATTGGTGAGGACATGGAGAAAAAGGGTATCCAGGTGCACTGTTCATGGGAATGTAAACCGGTAACATAACCGTGCAAAAAAGTTTGAAACTTGATCAATTACAGTGGAAGGCACGTATCCCATAAAGACACAATACACTACCAGAAACCTGTGGTATAGAAATGCATGTTTAGATGCGCCAGGTCTACGCACAAGGATGCTCACAGGAATGTTAATTTTACAAGCAAAAAACAGAAAGGGACACATGTAAATGATAGAATGGACAAAGCACTACGGTATGTTCATATAATTAAAACCTGCAGCACAAAAAAAAGCCATCACAGTCACACAGAGCTTGGATATATATTAAAACGTAATGACTGACTGGAAGAGTCCACACATAAAAGTATTCACATTGAATGGCTCTGTTTAGGTAATGTTTAGGCATAGGTCTAAACTTGATTATTTGGGATGAAACTTCTCTGTGTGTATTGTCAAGTCAGGGGAAACAAGCTGGGGGGGAAGTGGGTGCCTCTGTGAAACAGTTGTTGGGAATCAGGAGATGATTATTGCTTTTAATTCTTCCGTAGTTTGACTTTGAATCACTTTCCTGCTTTAATTTGATAAAAACTAGAAGAATGAAAATCAATAAATAAGAACTAAAAGGATACAATTATACCTGCTACAGGTCCTCTCCAGCTCTGAGATTCTATCTTTAACTTACCCACTCAACATTTTTCTTCATCTCTAAGAGAATCTCAGTTTTCTCTGCTTCCCTGGGCGAAATCATGTGCTCTAGAGGAGATAAGCTCCAGATTCTGGCTTCCCATTAATTGTCTATAGTTAATAGTCAAATGATACCAGCATTTTTTGAACTTAAGAGAATATAAAGTTGTGTATCAACATTGTTTTACAACAGAATTTCCTGGTATCTATAAATGGACAAAGATATCGCAAATTCAAAAAATTACAAATCCAAGAATAAGTTTTGGTCTCTCACTGGATGTAACAGTTATGTGACTTCAAGGACTTTACTATGTTTTCTTCAAATATTTTTATAAGTATTTTGAACTACAACAGCCAAGTCTCTTATTTCTTCTTTTACCACAACTAGGTTCCTTCAATTTTACACTGGTAATCAAAAGGAAATGTGATTTATTTTACACCTAATTTAGTTAGAATGTCAGTCTTGTAGTTAAGCCAGTTGGTAGTGGTGCTTTAACAGCAAGATTTCTCATGCACACACAGTAGACGGAAGCTGCAGTGAGAAAAAGAATCTGATACTGGAATCTCTGCTTCTGACTAGCTTCTCTGCAGTAGTCACTTCAACCCTCTGACATTCAGTCCTCTCATCTGGGCTTCCTAACAGACTGCTTAGGTATAACTCTGCTTTCACCATTTAGTGAATCAGTAACCTTGTAAATTGCTTAATCTCTTGGGCCTAAGGGTTCCTCCATTTGTAAAATGAGAATAGAGTTATTTTAAAAATTGTGTTAAATTATCTGCAAAACAAAAAGAACTATTCTTATGAGGCAGTGTTGACGATTAAATAAAAAGAGCTTTGTCACAAGTACACAGTAGATGACGCAGTGTTTATTAATAATAAGAGTTGATAATACAGCAAGACAAGAGGGAGGACTATATTTCCCTCTTACAAGCTACTTTTCACTAGTAGTGTAAACTATTCACGGTAATGCTTCCTTCCTTCTACAAAAGAAACTTCATTTTCCCTCTGGAAGTAGCAAGAAGCTATTCACTTCTTGATCAGACAACTGAAGAGAATAGCTAAAAAAAGTGAAGTTCAGAAACTGGAATGCCACCCAAGAAAGATTATGTCAGTTCTTACCTCTTCTCTTTATTTAACAGTTATAAGAATGTTAATGATTATAGTTTATAGTCAAATATCAGTTAATGTTTCCAAAAATGAAACTAAAAATTAGCACATATTTTTTTCACTTCGTAACTGTGGAGAATCTTCGTAAGTACTACACTGTAAAAAATTAAGAAAATTAGATGACAGTTCTTCTGTGTTCTCTTCCACTCCAACACCTGTCTTTCCTTTTATGGCTAAACCAACACATGAGAAGGAGTTCACATCTGAATCGTCTTCTCCCTATGCCCTTGACTGTGTCTCACTCATAGCTGCATTTCCAGTGTCTCAGAGGTGATTTATAGAGTGGCTACAAACGCATCTCTCACTGTCAAAGACTGGAGGTGTAAATCAGAACCACGTGTAACCCGAGTCAGATAGAACAGCTTAAATGACAACCATCAGTTTATCAGGATTTTCTTCAGTTATAAAGTATGGCCCATCACAGAAAATTTGGGGGGGCAGGGGAAGTCAGGAGAAAAGAAAGGAATCATCCATGGTTCCCTCTGGCTTTTGGATTGTATCTTTGCTTCCTACGGCCAGAGACAGATGGGTCTAACAGTCGTTTCCTTCTCATCCTTCTATTCATGTTCCCCTCCACTTTTCCTTCCGCATGTTCCTGGTGCAATACCACTCGGTCCTGGGGTTCTGCAGTGTTCCTGCTGTCCAGAGTGAGCTCCATAAATGTGCCTGTCACTTCTGCAAACACTGAGTCTGGGGCAATAAAAGATGTTTCAAATTTAATGAGTCAATCTACGAACACCACAGGGAAAGGTGGGCAAAGCATTCAAGCACAGGCTGGGAGAAGCCGACATGCCCATCACAGCAGCCCCCACAATGCCTCTTCCTAGCGGGTTTTTCAAGCGTCTGTAAATAATTTTTGCTTCTCATTCAAATTCTAGTTTCTCATCTTAACTAGTATTTGGATATCCACTAGTATATTTAAATATACTGATATTTAATCAATATTAAATCAACACAACAAAAGCTAGTAACAGTTATTTCGAAGTAGTAAGTTTAAAGTCATTTTTGGTTCCTTATATTTTCTAATTTTTTTATACTAAATTGATATTATTTACATTAACACCTAAAAATTAAAATACATTAGCCCTGGCTGGTGTGGCTCAGTGGATTGAGTGTCAGCCTGTGAATCAAACGGTTGCTGGTTCAGTTGCCAGTCAGGGCACAGGCTTGGGTTGCAGGCCAGGTCCCCAGTAGGGAGCATGCGAGAGGCAACCACACACTGATGTTCCTCTCCCTTTCTCCTTCCCTTCCCCTTCCCTTCTTTCTAAAATAATAAATAAAATCTTTTAAAAAACATGGAGTCAATGAGAGAAAATACGCATACAATTAGGTATACTAAAAAGCAGAAAACCATTAGTGCGGTAGAAAGACTACTCCAGTTGGGGAAAGGCAGGCAGTCCAGAAACACTTAGCAGAGGTAGCAGTGTTTAAGTTAAACTGAATGCAGTGCCAGCTCCAGGCTCAGCCTTTAGCAGAGGCAGCAGCTTTTACCTCAGGCTCCTGAAGCCCAGAGCTACCATGTAAGAAGTCCAAATGCACTGCTGGAGAGACCACGTGGAAAGCCCCGACCCAGTACCCGGACAGGGCAAGCCAGCAGAGCCCTGCCTTCCAGCAGTCTGACAAGGCTTGGGAGTGAAGAAGCCATTTTGCAAGTGAGACCTCCAGCCCTGGCCACCCTGTGGGACAGCATGAGAAGCAGAAAAAAATTGCCCAGGTGAGCCTTTTCCGATCTCCTGACTCACAAAACTGTCAACAACTAAAACTGTTGTGTTGTATTAGGTCACTAAATGTGGGGTGGTTTGCTGTGTATCGATAGCTAGCTGATGCAGACAGAGCTCTGATTTTATTTTCCATTCAACGGGAAGCAACACAGAGTTCTGCTTTAGGAAAACCAACCCAGCCGCAAAACGTAAGACAGGCTGTAGAAGACACCTGGTGCCAGGACATGCAGAAATAAAGGCTAGCGAAGTCTGCACTGAAGCTAACAGTAAGCAGGGGGAAAAAAGGATACATGACACTGACTACAGAATTAGATTCAATGGGATTTCTGTATGTAATCAGTCATCAGGGCAACAGAAAGAAAGGAGTCAAAGGTGACCTAGATGTTGAAATCAGGTGTTTGAAGGATGGTGATACTATTAAGGACAAGGCAGGTGAGGAACTCAGAATAAGAAAGTGCAACGAATATTAAATACATTGACAAAAATGAAAGAACTAAGGTAAAACCCCATCCATAATTAAGGGGAAAGATTTACACAAACTGAAAAGAAACCAGAGTATACCACCATGCATAACTAAATATAATTATGCAAACAATTAGTCTGGAGTGTAAAAGAGCTCTAAAAATCCTGTAATTAGTTGTTTTCGTGTGTATTTTTTAACAATAGAAAAAGTTTTAATCCAAAAATTAAACTCAAAATCTTTTGGGGGTAGGCTAAAGAGTTTAATGTACAACATTAAGATTTCCCTTAACTGTCAACTGAACACTGGCTCAGAAACCAGGACAGTAAGAACATTCTCATCTACAAGGTGGTGGTGGCAGTGGGGAAGGGGAATCAATGGTTTCAAGGACCCTTTTACAGGGGTCCTACGTGTACTACGTGAATACTACGTGAACCCATGACACCCTGTCCCTTCCACCCCGATACTGCCTGCAGGTTCTCCCCTGCCATATTTTAACACGGCCTGAGAGTCTGTTTCTCTGAACCACAACTCTCGGCACGGCACAACCCGTTAACGCTGCCGCACAAGACCCCTGCTGCCACTGCTAGCCTCACCTCCTGCCTCTGGCCAGTTCACCATTCCGCAGAGATAATGGCTGTTTCTTGAACATGGCATGCTCCTTCCTTCCACTCTGGCTCTCTTCTCTGGCTGGATTATCCTTCACTGCCTGTCTCGGACCAAATGAACTTGATCGTCCTGCTTCATCTTGAATGTCACTTCCTCAGGCAGAGACCTTTCCTGACTATCTCCAGTGTTCAGTCACACCTCTCTCATTCCTTCCAAGGACTTGGCAAAAGTGTCATCTACGATTACTCAGCCAGCTGTGTTTAACGTCCATCTCCTCTGCTAAAACAAGTTTCACGAAGATGGGGCCCCGCATCTTATTCATTCCCGAGCCCAGGACATGCACACCGCCTGGCACAAAGTTAACACTCCCTACGAGGTTTTTTTGCATAAATATTCACAGTACTATAGCAGGATGATTACGAGCATAAACTCTGGAAGCAAACTGAGTCATGTTCTAGCTCAGGCCCTTGCAAGCTTTGTGAATAGGTATGCTATTTTGTAGCACATTTTCTTCCTTTTGAAAAATAATAAAACCCACGTCACTGAGGATTAAGAGTTAGCCTGTGGAAGACGCTCAGAACAGCGTCTGTCACACAGCATCATGTTCTGTGCTATCACTGTATTATCAGCAATGAAGACAACACTGCACGGGTAGGTAGCTGCGCGATCAGTGAGAAGTCTGTGAAAATCTGCACAGCCTAGAACAGAGCAAACACTCATTAATTAAAGAGTAGCCACCGGCGGTAACAGACACAGATTCTCTTGGCCACCCCAGTTCAGAAATTTTGTCTCCTCGACTCCCATCCCCACTTCGCGGACTCCCGTCCTCCGAGGCCGCAGGGTTTCCCTCCCCGGCTGCTGCCAGCCCTCTGGGTAAAAATCGAAAGTCAGCCTCTGCCGCTCCCTCCTCAAGTTCAACCCCTCCCCACCCCCGGCCGCGAGCACTCGCTCAGACGCAAACAGAACCGGCCCAGTCCCGAGCGTCCTCCTCCCGACCCGGTCCGGAGTCGGGGTCCGCCCCCAAGTCTCCCCCGCCCTCCCCCCCACCGCGGTGAACGGTCCCTGTCCCGCAGCAGAATGCCTGCGGCGGGCCTTACCGAGGCACCTGTCCGTGCGCACTGCGGTGGTCCGCAGGGCCCCTGGCCGGTGCGCGCGGGGAGCGGCCCTAGAAACTGAACCGGATCCCGCGGGCACGCCGGGCGGCTAGTCACAGCCCTGAAGTGGCCCGAAGTTTGGGACCCGCGTTGCGCAGCACTCGGACCCCACCGCGCGGGAGCGTCACGGTCTTTCGCCGCCCGGCACCGCAGCACGTGGGTCGGGACCCCCGCCTCCGCGCCGCAGGGGCTCGCGTGCACCTGCACGGCCCCCAGAGCGGAGTCGGCGGCTGCAGGGCTACGGCCCTGCAGCCCCTGGGCCGGGGCCGCCGGAGTTCAAAGTCACAGCGCATCGCCCCCAGCGCTGACGCTGAGGCTGCCTCCCGGGAGGTGCCGTCCTGCAAACTCGGACTTTCAGCGCTTTCGCCCTCACACTGCAGGCGGCCGGACCGGCCCGCGAAACTTCCCTAAGTGCGGGGAGCGGGGGAGGGTCCGCCGACCGCGCGCGCGCCTTTGTCGCGCCCGCCTCGCGGCCGGCCCCGCTGCTCCGGCCGACCGGCCGGCGCC
Organism: Tonatia bakeri; assembly: GCA_004024845.1. Classification (NCBI taxonomy): domain Eukaryota; kingdom Metazoa; phylum Chordata; class Mammalia; order Chiroptera; family Phyllostomidae; genus Tonatia; species Tonatia bakeri. The sequence goes on along the minus strand of PVIA01012139.1, from coordinate 25,973 downwards.
CCGCGCCCCCGCCGCCCCTCAGGGCCGAGGCTCCCGCCCCGACCCCGGGCTGAGGGAGGCGCCGGGCGGAGACGCCGCTCGCCTCGCAGAAGAGCGGGGCACGCCCCGCAGCCGACACTTACTCGCCACTCAACTCTCCGGCTCGCCAGGCGGGTTTGGCGGCTTCTGTCGCCGGGGCTTTTAATGTCCAGAAGCCGCGGCCGACAGCTCCGTCGCCGCCGCCGAGGCCCCAGCTGCGCTCCTTCCGGCCCTGCCGCGGCGTCACCTCGCGCCTGCGCACAGCGCCCCCTCCCGACTAATGACAGGAAGAACCATAGAGGCTCGCCGGGGGCCCGGGAGGAGGGGCTTGGGGACGGAGACCATAGAGAGGAACGCGCGGCTTCGGCTCCATCCCGCTCCCTGCGCGCGGAGCCTGGACTCCCCTCCTGGGCGGGAGGACGCCCGGAGCTGAGATTCCCTCAACCCCGCGAGGTGTTCCTGGCGCCCTGGAGTTGAAAAGGGCGTGGGGGCGGGTGTCCATGGGAAGCTACTGGGTAGGCACCTATTTGCACCCGTTGCCCTCTCCAAGTCACTCATTGATTCAGCGCATAGGTTCGGAGGGCTTCCTGTGTGCCAGGCCCTGTTCTAGGCATTGGGGATACGAAGGTAAAGAGGTCCCTGGTCTAATGACGTTTATGTTATGTTTTAGCGGGCAAGTCAATAAACTAGTGAACTAACTAAAATACTGGCTCAGGCAGAAAGTGTTTAGGGAAAAAAACACGGGAACAATAAAGCAAGGAAAGGCATAGAGAGTGACGGTGACAATAAGATGGTCAGGGACGACGTCCCCTGAGGAGAGGACATCAAGCAGCAAACTGAATGAAGTTACATGGTGAGCCAAGATGACCCCCCGGAGGGCGAGTACTCCTGCAAATGGCATTAGAAAGGCTTGTGCCTGGTGCCTGGGAAAACAGCGTGGCTGCAGTGCGGTGACAGAGATGGTAGTGGTAGGGAGTGGGATTGGCCAGGTGGTAGGAGCCTGAGTCTTAGAAGTTCTTAATAAGGAATTTGGATTTTATTCTAAGTGTGATGGAACCTGCTAGAGAATTGGGAGCAGGGGCGTGAGAATATCTGCTTATATTTTGCAAAGATCACTCTGATGGCTGTTTAGAGAATAGACTTTGAAGAGGTGAGATCAGACAGAAGCGGGAAAGCCAGTTAGGAAGCTATTGCAGGCATCTAAATAAGAAGCAGTGGCAACTTGGGCTAGTATGGTCAGGGAGGGGGCAGTGAGAAATAATCAGATTAGGATTTTTGTTTTAAGGTAGAAGAGAGAGATTCACAATTGGACTGGGTGTGGGTTGAGAGAGAAAGGAAGGAGTCAAGGATAACTAAAAGGTTTTTGGCTGGTGTGACTGGGTCCGCAGTGGCTCCATTCACAAATGTGGGGAGAAATTCAGGGGACAGATTTTGGTCAGGGGAGGGAGCCGTGAACACATTTTGGACATATTAAATTGCCAACAAGCCTGACGTCATGGTGTCAACAGGCAATCACAGTCACACATCACTTCTGGGAGGGGGTATGTTCTGAGAAATTCGTCTTGAGGAGATTCCGTCATTGTGTGAACTTCACAGAGTGCACTTACACAAACCCAGTTGGTACAGCCTGCTACACACACATTGGGCTATGTGGCAGATAGCCTGTTGCTCCCAGGCTACAAACCTGTGCAGCGTGTCATTGCACTGAATGCTATAGGCAACTGTGACACAATGGTAAGTATTTATGGTTCTAAACATATCTACACATAGAAAAGGTGCAGTAAAAATAGGTATAAAGGATAAAAAATGGCTCACATGTATAGGGCACTGCTGACCCTGTTCCATCCTATCAAGATGCCCCAGCTCTGGCTGGCATAGCTCAGTGGATTAAGCACGGGCCTGGGGATCCGAGGGCTACTGGTTTGATTCCCAGTCAGGGCACATGCCGGGGTTGGAGACTGGGTCCCCAGTGTGTGTGGGGGGATATATAAGAAGCAACCACACACTGATGTTTCTATCCCTCTCCCCTTCCCCTCTCTCTGAAAATCTTGTAAAAAAAAAAAAAAAGATGCCCCAGGTGAGCCCACCCCTGCCCTCTCAATGAACAAGAAAACAGGGGAACTGGAAAGGGAACAGCCTTTCCAGACTTCGGACGTTTGAGCAGTCCTACTGCAATATTTGCCTGACCCGCTTATTGCCCCCGTGATATTTTTCCTTAGACCAATACATTTTTTGTTAAAACATTTATTTTAAAAGAAAATGCCATGTCACACTATATAAAGAGAATACAAGTCTCGCTTTCCATAAGCAGAAAGTAACCATCAAAACAGATTCCATGAAATAGCTCTGGCTGGTATAGCTCAGTGGTTTGAGCATGGGCTGTGAACCAAAGGGTCACCAGTTCAATGCCCAGTCAGGGCACATGCCTGGGTTGTGGGCCAGGTCCCCAGTGGGGGGTGTGCAAGAGGCAACCACACATTGATGTTTCTATTCCTCTCTTTCTCCCTCTCTTCTCCTCTCTCTAAAAATAAATAAAATCTTAAAAAAAGATTCTATGAAATAAAGCAATATTACTGAACTGTTACCATCAAACAAACTGATGAGCTACATGAAACTGAGGGGATTAAACCTGGAGCGGAGGTGTGTGATGTGTATAACGGAAAACAAGCTTCGTTGAGAGTAGAATGGAATCATTCGTCATCAATGAGAAGCGAGGGGGTATTTGGTTCCTGGTTTTAGTTTCAAGCACAAATGAGCTGCTGCATCATCAACAGGAGCAGTCACTTTTGTTGTTGTTGTTGTTTGCTTTTCAGCATCAAGAATCAAAAAGGGCAAAACATATCTCCCTGCAGGTGAAACTCTATCAACAAGTGATGCTTTGCTATTGTCCTGGGAAGAGACACGGAAGTTCCATCTACGGAACTCCGAGTCATCGTTCCTGACCTCCATCCCGGGAGGTGTGAACCACCCACAGCACCCTGAGCCTTTTCGATGAGTCACCACAGTGCTGCTGCCTTTATTGCACTTTCTGGCTACAATGAGCAGCGTGTGCCTGTGACCTGCGAAATCATTCGTGCTGGTAGAAGACCGCTGTTTTCACAATCTGTGCAGCACCAGTTTGCTCCCCAGAGGTCACCTGCGGCATTGCCGTCAGCTTTATCAAGATGAAGTGGCGCTGGTCTGGCCATGGGAGAAATTATTCGTGAACTCTGCCTGCTTTCAGAAGTAGTAATTTCCTGCTATTCTGGCCCACTGCTTTTTTTTTTTAATCAATGTTATTGCAGTGTAATTTGTATGCAATACAATGCACCCAATTTAAGTGTACATTTCTATCAGTTTGGGCAGATTTATATACCCATGCAACCCCCACCATAATCAAGTCAGGGATCATTTCCACCACCCCATAATATTCCCTTGTGCTCCTTCCTCGTTGATCTACTACCCCCATCCCTGGTGCTAGGCAACCGATTATCTGTTTTCTGTCACTTCAGATTAGAATTGCTTTTTCTGTAGTTTCAGATAAATGAGATCATAAAGCATGTACTCTTGTGTCTGCTTTCTTTTGCTCAACATATGTTTATTTTTTCAGGTATTTTTACTGTGGTGAAATACACATAAAATGCATCATCTTAACCATTCTTAAGTATATTAAAATACATTCATAATGTTTTTGCAGCCATCATCACCATCGATCTCCATAACATTTTCCATTTTGCAAAACTGAAATTCTATACCTATTAAACAATAACTCTCCTTTCCCCCCAGCTTCTGGTACCCACCCTTCTACTTTCTGCTTCTAGGAATTTGACTCCTCCAAGCATCTCTTGTGAGTGGAATCATACAGTATGTGTCCTTTTGTGACTGGCTTATTTCACTTAGCATAATGTCCTCTGGGTTCATCTATGCTGTAGCCTGTGTCAGAACCTTCTTTCTGAGGCTGAATGATATTCCATTAAAAGGACGCGCCAGGCTTTGCTCACACATTCATCTGTTGATGGACACTTGGGTTGCTCCTATGCTTTAGTTGTTGGGAACGATGTCGCCATGACCACGGCTGTACACATCGCTGTCACAGCCCCTGCTTCCAATTCTCTAGCATGTACGCCCAGAAATGAAGTTGCTGAATCGTATGGTGATTTTATTTTTAACTTTTGATGAACTATCATACCATTTTCTACCTTTTGACATTCCCACCATCGGTGCACAGAGGTTCCAATTTTTCCACATCCTTGTTAATTCTTCTTACTTTCTGGTTTTGTTTTGTTTTTTTAATAGTAGCCATCAAAATGGCTGTGAGGTGGTATCTCATTGTACTTTTGATTTACATTTCTCTAACAATCTTCTTCAGCATCTTTTCATGTTTTTATTGGCAATATGTGTATTTTCTTTAAAGAAATATCTATTTAATCTTGTGGCCATGTTTGAATGGAGTCGTACGTTTCATTGTTGTTGAGTTTTAGGCATTTTGCATATTTTGATATTAATACCTTATTGGATATATGATTTCCTAATACTTTCTCCCATTCTGTGGATTGCATTTTTATTATGTTGATATTAATTTTTGACATACTATTTTTTTTAATTTCATGAAGTCCAATTCACCTATTTTTTTTGTTGCTGTTGCCTGTGCCTTTGGTATCATAGCCAAGAAATCATCGCCAAATCCAGTGTCATAAATGTTTTGCTCTATGGTTTCTTCTAAGCGCTTTATAGTTTCAGATCTTCCATTTAGGCCTTTGATCCACTCCGAGTTCATTTTTGTACATGGAGCTAGTGAAGGGTCCGACCTCATCCTTCGGTGTATGGCTACCATTTTCCCAGGACCACTTGTTGAAAGGCTGTCCTTGGAAAGGGCCCCCACTGAATGGTGCCCTCACTAAAGCCTGGCGCCTTCCCGGACAGCGCAGTGACCCACCATGCCAGCGGTGTGTTGAGGCAGCTAGAGCCCACCGTCTGCAATTCTTTTCGACTCAGTGCCCCATGAGGCCACACTGCTGGTTTGAAGGAGGCCATGGTGGGAGCGTTTACACCATAGAAATCAACAAATGCTATGCATCTGCACTCTCCCCAGAGAGCGGTCCTTAAAATTTTCCTGGTACCCCATTAAATCAGGGGCCTCCGTTGCAAGGTAGCAATTTATCTCCCAACCATTTCTCTGATTTCTAGATTCTTCTCCCCTTACCACTTGTTAGCATCTGATCCATTTCCAGCTCTGTGTGAATTTTTCCATTCCCGCTCCAGGTCAAGATTGCTCTAACCTTATCATGAGTTTCTTGGTCATCATTAGTGTAGACTTTCTAGGGCTGAGATCATTAAAAACAGTCTCCAGTCCTGTATTTGAAATTTGAAAATTACCATGTAAGTGAACAACTTAAACTAGGCAAGATTTACAACTACATTTGATGGTAAACCTAGTAAGGAATGTGTTATTGGTGAAACATTGAGATGTGAGGCACTGGAAGCTGTATGTGGACTAGAACTAAGTATCACTTCCACTTGAGTACTATAATATATTTGTGGCATTAATTTACTGAACACAGTTCCAAATACATTTGCGGCTCTAAGTTTCATTTACCTTTAACTCTGCCTGTTTCAGTTGACAGTGGAGAACTTAGTCTCTTATTAAAAATTGTTAAGGTTGCCCTGGCCGGTGTGGCTCAGTGGACTGAGTGGGGGCTGCGAATCAAAGCATCAGCAGTTCAATTCCCAGTCAGGGCACATGCCTGGGTTGCTGGCCAGGTCTCCAGTAGGGGGCATGCAAGAGGCAACCACACATTGATGTTTCTCTCCCACTCTTTCTCCTTCCCTTCCTCTCTCTCTAAAAACAAATAAATAAAATCTTTTTTTTTCTTTTTTTTTTAAGATTTTATTTATTTATTTTTGGAGAGGGAAGGGAGGGAGAAAGAGAGAGAGAGAGAGAAACATCAATGTGTGGTTGCTGGGGGCCACAGCCTGCAACCTAGGCATGTGCCCTGACTGGGAATCGAACCTGCGATGCCTGGTTCGCAGCCCGCGCTCAATCCACTGAGCTACACCAAATAAATAAAATCTTTAAAAAATTACTAAGGTCTATAATGTCACCAGTAGGATGAAAATCTAGTGACCATTTCCACAGAAAACAGGGCACTAGAACTAACAAGCTTTGAAACTGTGGGAGTGCCTTAAAGCACAAAAGCCCTTTATCATCTCCCACGACCCTGTGAGTTGACAGGGCTCAGCTGGGCAGTTCTGCTCTTCATGCTGTCACCTGGGACAGCATCCTCTGCATGGAAATGGCTCAGACTCTCACTTGCTGGGCTCACAGTTGGCGCTGGCTGATGGCTGGAAGCTCAGCCAGGGCAGGGACGCAGAGAGGCTTAGTTCTTCTCCCTCTGGCCTGCCCTGTGGGCTGGGATTCTTAAAAAATATATAGCTGGATTCCCTGATGGAGCATCCCAAGAGCAAGGTTTCTAAGAAGGAAGAAGCAGAAGCTGTCAGTCCCGGGGCCTTAGCTTGGAATTCTCAGAACAGCACTTGCCCTGCATTCTACTGGGGAAGTGGGGTCCGAGTGTGTCCCCATGTCCTGGCACCGTCTGGGGAACAGATGAAATCACGAATCCACAGGCGGCTCCAAGACAGGGGTGTCAGGCTCATTGTCACTGGGGGCGCATCAGCCTCGCAGTTGCCTTCAAAGGGCCGAAATAATTTTAGGACTGTATAAATGTAACTACTCCTTAACAGTTCAGGAGTTGAAATTACATTTGTCCCTTTGAAGGCAACCCGGAGGCTGATGTGGCCCCCAGTATAAATGAGTTTGACACGCCTGCTCTAAGAAGTCAACGATGTACATTGTAATCTCGAGGGTAACTACAGAAAAATGAAATTATACGTGTTAATAGAGGGGAACTAGCATAATTAAAATACTCGATCCAACCTTACAGCCACACAATTTGAAATTAATGATAAAAGTGGGTTGAAAAATTCCACATTTGAAAATGAAATAGCTGGCATGTTACTAAATAACTCAAGTTAAAATGGGAACTACAGAAGAGACCAAGCAAGATTTAGAACAGAATGCCATAAAAACCACTTCATGGCACACACCACCACAAAAGAAGTGCATAATGGCAATTGATTAGTTTAAGCATGCTTATTAAGAAACAAAAAGGTCTAAGTATTGAACTCGAGAACGAGAAGAAAGAAAACAACAAAGATAAGGTCAACTCAGGAACCAATCGGACAGATGTTAGAGGGGAAAAAAGGGAAGAGTCTTTTGAGTCTTTCATTTCTTAAAAACAGCTAAGGAGATGGACATACCTCAGGTCAAGAAAACAGAAGTTAAGGTCGAAATAAATGACAAATCCAATAAAAGTTTTAATATATATATTCTTATATACAAGAATATAATCAATAATCATATGACAGTAAACTTGAAAATTTAGAGGACATGGTGTCTTGGTGTGTGTTCTTCCCAAAGACTGTGAGCAAGGGTGAAGGTGCAGGGGTGCTCTGGGGGCGTGGCCGTCAGTGATGCCCAAGGGATGCGGGGAAGGGAGACAGGAAAGGAAGCTAACGAAGTGTGATATCGAGTCAGTTTCCTTTGAAGCTTAATCCCACCGGGGACTCTGGGAGACAGGCAGTACACATGTCAAAGTTAGCCTGCCCACGAGCTGAGGAGGCCAGGGTTTTAATTCACTAACTCGCCATCTGTGTTTGCTTGCGGGCTGTTCCCAGGGCCGTCTTCCCTCTGGCACCTCCGGCTGGCCCTGTGTACGGTCCGAGGACGCTCTCAGGAGCCAGCCAGAGAAGCTACCAGCCCTGGAGCTGCCGGCGTTCACAGGAAGCGGCCTTTGGAGGGTCAGTGGATGCCGAGGCATGACTGGTGAGGCACGGCCAGGTTCTCCTCCAGGTCACACTTGATTTCCCATCACCCACATGTGCCCCATTCATTTTGCCTCGCCACTGATTCTTCAAATTGGTGGCTGGTCTTGATTAATTTGAAAAAAAAAAAAAAAACCACAAACAAACAAAACAAACGAATAAACCCCTCAAAACAGGATTACTGGGATAAGTCACAATGCTCCCTACTGTAACTGGTCCTTCAATTCGTGCTGGGGTTGATGAGTGTCTCTCTCTCTCTCTCTCTCTCTCTCTGCCCCCACCCCATCCTATATCTTCAGCCAGTACTGCTGTTGATCTACATGGATTGCTGGGTAGGGCGACCTTCCTCTCTGAGAGGACCCCAGTTACCGAATGCCCGGTTAGGGGTTAGGCCTTTGTTCTTGCCCCGTTCTGATTGTCTCCAGGCACAGAAGCCCTGAGACAGGACTCAGGGAATCTCTGGAGTTCCAGACCTCCATGCTCCTTATGCTCTCTGGGGCCTGTTAGCCTGTCCGTGGAGCAACTCCTTTCTCTGCCTGCTGCTCTGTGGGCACAAGGGGGCCCCAGTGACTCGGTGGCAGTCACAGCTCTCGGCTAAGTGGAATCCATACTATGTGCCCTGATACCAACATCTCCACTGCCCGTCTCCCGAGAATATTCTTCTCCGGCAGACTGGTTCCGCCGCCATCGGTCAAATAATACTCCCGTGTCCCTAACAGTGGGGGACAAAGCTTCAGACTTGATATCAGCCCATGAATCAGCAGCTGAATGGACGCTGCTGGGCTTATCCTATTTGAATCAACATCCATTATAAACAGTCCACACAAAGAATATGTACAAGGATATGGAGGCTGTAATGACGTTTTTTGGTGTGTTTTTGTTTCTGTTTTCATCTGAGGGGTTGAGCTAAGTGAGCACTCTTGCCACTGGGCTGCGAATGACGGGACTCTGAGGTTCTGTGTTGCTATGGGGATGGGATTACATGATTCAAATGCACAGCATGTCCTGTTGCTAAGGTGATTACAGGCGTATTCACCCCTCCATCGGGGCCGGCTTTGTCATAGATATTAACCATGGGGTAAAATGAGCTTGGGGCTTCAGGGGCCGAGGGGGCGGGTATCAGCTCTGCGGAAGGTTTGGGTGGAAGGGAACAATTCCACCTGCTGGTTGACCTGGGTGGTGACTCATGGATGGTGTAGTTACTGGTGTCCTCAGAAAACTGGTTGCAGGGGAGGAGTCAGAGACTGCCATTTCACAGGCACCTGGTGGGATCCCGGCTAGCTGGCATGCCAGGAGCTACTGGCAAGCAGAGAGAACTGGAAGGCTTGAATGCCCCAGAAGGTGTCGGAACCTTCCAGACCCATGGTTCAAAGACAGGAAGGAGACTGAGTAAAGGGGGCATGAGAGAAGTTTCTGGGATGATGGATAACTGCATATCCTAATTGTCTTTACTCATGTGGGTGTATGCATTTGTCCAAACTCACCAAAAGTTGCACGCACATATGCTGTGCATTCACGGAACACGTACATTTTATCTCAACAAAAGCAACAACTCAGGCTAGATTGGGAAAAGGCCGACGAGGAGAAGCACAGGCGGGCAGCCCTAGAGCGTCCCCAAAACATCCTCTCTGTGGTGAAGGGATGGGTTGGCAGGTGCTGCAGCATGTGTCGCCTGCTTCTCCGAGGCAGAGTGTGCTCTTTCGGCCCTTGTCTCATGTGCACGTCGCACACCCCTGCTCTGGCCTCTGAGGGTGGTCATGTCAGCCTCAATCTCCTTCGCCCTCAGTACCCGGGGGGAGAAGGGTCTTGTCATTCTTGGCTGCCTGCTCCCTTCTGGGACAGGGCAAGGTGTATGTGTGGGGCAGGGCACAGTGGGAGGGGGAGTCGGGCAGGCAGGGCTATGGTCCCCCTCCGGTCTCTAACCCCCTGAGCACTAGCTGCACGCTCATGCTTGGGGGTTGTGGCTTCTGCAGGTGCCACCTGGAGTTAGTGGATCTCAGGGCCTCTGCGATAGGACAGGGCACACTGGAGGTGTGCTGGATTCAGGAGAGTGGGAGCCGTGCGGGGGAGGCGACTGGGGGGCTGCCCGGTGACATAGGACATGGGCACAAGGCAAAGATGTCGGCACTGTGGCTTCTACAATATTTGGGGGGCCATCAAGGAGCAAGTCAGGTGGGGGCATCTCAGGACAAGGTGATTGGGTCATGCACCAGCTGTGCCTGCTGCATCTCGAAGTGCTCAGTGCCTAAGCTCTGGGGGCCTCAGTTGACACATCTGAAAGACAGGAGGAACAGGGGTGGAAATACAGGGAGAGGAGAGCCATGGAGAAGTTACTGGAAGTGTTGGAGACGCCACGGAACCTCCCACAACCTGGATTTTGCAGACTCTTGTTGTCACATTTTTTGACATATTCTCCTGCCTCTTGTTTCCCTGTAATTTGGGAGCTTGATCCAGAGGCTTGGTCTGACGCAAGTTGTTGTTGTTTCCAAGATGACTCACAGCTGATGCCGTGGGCGGCCTGGAGGACAGGGTGTTGGGCTTTCTCACTCCCTAAAAAGATGTTGGTAGTCAACGGCGAACACCGCCTGAGGACTCATTAGGGATTGCCAAGTGATAACTATTATAATTCCATTAATTCTTAATTTATTGATTCCCCCTTATCAATTATTTGGTTACCCACCGGTACCATTTAGATAAAAAAGTGTTTTATTTTTTCCCCGTATATATCTGCTTTCAAAATAATGATTTGGTCTCCTAGTATCTTCTAAAGACAATTAATACATATTTTTTAGTGGGTTGTCAAAAATATTTAGATTTTTTTCAATCTGCTTTGTGACAAATGCTCTCTCCTTGTGTGTTTCTTATAATGAATGAGATCAAGCAACGTTTCATATTTTAAAAGAATTTGCCTTTCTTTTCCTGTGAACTGTCAATTCATAGCTAGCAGGCATGTTTATATAGGGTTTTGTCTTTCTCTAATTTTAGGAGCATTTTCTATATTACAAATACTAACCCTTTGTCTGTGATGTGCATTGCAGATATTTTCCACAGGAAGTCATTTGTCTTTTTACTCTGGTCACGGGCTTTTATGCTACGCAAACGTTTCCCATTTTCATGCAGTCAAGTGTACTCATCTTCCCCACCATCGCACACGGATTTCAGGTCTTAGGGAAGCTCTCACTGTTCCCAGTTGCAGAGGAATCTCCCCAGGTTCTCTTCCAACACTTGCATGGCTTGTTTTCCATTTTACACTTAAGTCTCTACTCGCTGGAAATTAAGGGGGATATGGTATGAGGCACAGATGTACTTTTCTCTATTTCCATAAGGCCAGCCAGTTATCCCAGCATCACATATTAAAAGTCTGTTATCCCTCCCACTGGCTTGAGATGCAAACTTTACTGGCACTCACCTGTTCTGCATCTGCAATTGGTTCTGTTTGTGGATTTTCTCCCCTCTGTCTATGAATGGGCCAGGGTCTCGTTTTGTTTTGTTTTAATTGTATTTTTTTCCATTACCATTTATCCCCCTTCTACCCTTTTCCACCTCCACCTGCACCCCCCCGACTCTCGCTCTGATGCTTGTTCAGTCTCATCCAACTGTGTTTTCTGCCACTTGGGACACCTTGTAATCTTTTGTTGAAAGGTGGATAAGATGTGTGCTAATTCCTCACTTAATGTAGTCAATATGTTCTTCGACTTTAAGCAAGCTGACTATACTGAAACCAGTTTTACCACAGGCTCACTGATATAACAAGAATTAAGTTCCTATGTCTTGTCCTGAACGTTATTCCTAAATGACATTAAATGAAGCAACGTTGTTTGAGGACCTGCTTGTACTGGGGGAAAAACAACACACACACAAAAATCAAAACAAGAAAACCTGCTGTAAGTGGACCTTTAGCAACGTGCAGTCCTTTGGGGAGTCTGAGTCTCCAGACTATGAGTTCAGGAGATTTCTCAGCCCTCCCCTCCCCCACAATAGCACAGTCTAGTTGGAGAGCGCCCCGTCTAGTCTAGTCGGAGGGTATTCCCACCCCCCCATCCCCCTGCCGCAGTGAGCTGGGCTCTGATGAAACCCCATAGGGTAGGCTCTCATTAACTAGTTTCTCCTGAGGGCAGCCCTTGTTAAGGAGAACAGAGGACTCTGGTGTATTTCAGATGGAAGCAGGAGGGGATTTTTCTCTCCTGGCTGAGCTCCCAGAGGTTAACACTCACAGAAGGCTGGGGACCTCCTTGGAGATTCTGACCCTTACACTGGTCCACCCTCCAGTAGTTTAGCAATCACAGGCCAGGCTTCCCTACTCCGGACAGGTACACGTGGTTTCTGCTCTGGTAAGTTGTGATTCTCTGAATCTGCCTGTTCCTCTCTCTTCCGTTTCCGGGGCAGCGGCTTTCCCTGTGATCTCACTCCCCTGAGGGATCGAAGAGTTGTTGGTTTTTCTGTTTGTCGAGCTTTTAGCTTGTTGTGTGGCTAGAGTGGCTTCTTCTAGGCTCCTTACATCTGCTGTGTCATTTTAGATATCTAGTTGACCAGTTGGGATTTTGGATAGCCTTGGGGAGAGTTAATCCACCCCTGAAGATGGCTGAGGAAACATTAATTTTAATGGCAGACTTCAGAAGAAGGCAGAGTCTTCTTAGGCACCCGAAACCCACATAGTGGGACTGTGCAGAATTTTTTAATCATCACCCAAGGACATTTTTTTCATTGCTTTTAGAAAGATAGGAAGAGGGGGAGAGGGGGAAGAAAGACAGACAGACATTACTTGGTTGACTCCCACTCACACCCCAACTGGGGGTGGAACTGCACCCTAGGTGTGTGCCCTGACCGGGAAAGAAACCTGCACCGTTTCAGTTCACAGGACGGTGCTCAAACCAACTGAGCCACCCCAGCCAGGGCTGTGCAGAATTTTTTAAGTAAAAAGTAAGAGATTTATTTATTTATTTAAAATTTTCTAGAAAGAGATTTCATTATGTGACAGTGATTCCCTAGTTGAAGCTTGATGATACCAAGCATTCACATTATTGAAATATAGGACTTTCATAGTGTCTGCGTTGTGATATTTTAACTGTGCTGCCATTGGCTACTTACTAAATTATTATTGTCTCCAGAACATATGGGGCTACTTTACTTCTGGGTAGGATTCCATATTGGAAAAGAGATTTGAGGCTGAACCTGAGATATGGAGCCGCCCTCCACGACAATGTTTCTTCCAAGAATGTGCGATAAACCCTGATTTATAGCTGCTTTAGGGATGCCAAGCCCAGCTCTCCAAATGGAGATCCTGTGGGAACCCCATCAGTTCCCATGGATAATGGCCCAGGCTCCAGCTGTAGATGAATTAACAGATTCTACCTTGTAAGCTACATACTCTGGATTCAAGTTGCTCGTTTTCTAAACGTCTAGTCTGATAAGGCTATAGCTCCTGGTCCAGTTCACATAAACTACTTGACTGGTTTAAACTAGTGATTTTCAGCTGGGGGCAATGTTGCCTCTCCCATCTCCCTAATACCATTTGGCAAAGTCTAGAGAAATTTTTGGTGCGGAGTAGATATTTGACTTTCTCTGGTTGGTCCTAACTTAGAAGTGAGGGTAAAGGTTAGGGAAGCTGTCAGTTATTGATCAAACCCCAGATCTGAGGCCAACCATTACAAAAGTAATTTGCCTTGGCTGGTATGACTCAGTGGACTGGCCACTGGCCTGCAAACTGAAAGTTTGAGAGTCTGAATCCCTGTGAGGGCACATGCCTGGGTTGCCAGCCAGGTCCCTGGTTGGGGGTGTGGGAGAAGTAACCATATATCCATATTTCTCTTCCTCCCTCCCCTCTCTGAAAGTAAGTAATACTTTTTTTAAAGAAGTTGCTATTTAGTTTCCTGGATTATTCTAGAGATAGCAATCTGGCATCCTGGGCTGTTTGTTTTACATAAGGGATTGGTCCCGGGATAGGTCAGAGTCTTGTTTCTAAGTATGGGCTGGCCATCGTCCACGTGCATATTTAGTATCTCAGAGGTATAACTTTGTGATCGCCTTATTCCGGCATGAGCTACAGACATAATAGACGGGGTTCCCTGAGATGAGAACTATTTCAAGGATTCCTTCAGAGTCAAAATATTGAGAAAGACTGCCTCTGATTCTTCATCCGGGAAATGGGGCTAACGATACCAATTCGGGGGGTTATCACAAGGACCGAAGGGTAGGTCTTTAAAAAAAAAAGAAAAAGGTCCCCTTAAGGGCAGTAGACTTTCTGAGACGAGGCCTCAGCCAGGTCCATGTTGGACTTACAAGGCTGGGACAGTCATAAACAGCGTCCCGCTCCCCCTCCCCTCCCCGCCCCCAAAGCCGGGGGCTGTGGACAGATCAGATTCAGAGGGAAACCACCAGGGTGACTGCCACCGAGACACCTGGTGGGAAAAGGTGCGCTCACGGACCTCTTGCCCATCCACTGAGGCCATCGCTGCACTTGGCTCCTGGCCAGTCCACGGCGCTGTACCCACTGCCACGCCCCTGCCACGCCCCTGCCACACCGGTCTCCACTGTGACAGGAAGTGCCTCACCGTTTATCGGAAGCACGTCGCGCGGAGGCTTTCGGGAATTGTAGTTCCACTCAAGTCCAGGGGTACCTACGCAGTGTTGGGAGGTCTCTGAGTGTGATCTGCGCACTTCCGGACCCCAGGCTGGTCTCGGGTGGCCAACACCTGGGACCTGGTGGGTTCTGAGGCCTCCGTTGAACCTCAGATCAGCGGTTGCTTCTTTGCCAGACTGTAGAGTGGACACGTGTGGCAGACCATACTGTGAAGGGTGCTCCGTGCGGGGTCTGGTGGGCGGCTGCGTCTGACGTCTTCTGCAGAGGGTTGGGGTACCTGTCTGGCTTGGGGTGGGGGACGCAGGCAGGCAGTGTCTTACTGCTTCTCTGTCCTCCAACAGCTCGGCCACGTCGGAGTTCATCATTTGCAGGAGATTCAGTGACAGCCATGGCTGGGTGAGCTGGGGGGGTCAGCTCTCCCCACGAATGGTCACCCCTCTTTCCCACTGGTGGATTGTTTCCATCCCTGGACCCCTAACTTCTCTGCCCATCCAGGTCCCTGAGCTCCGCTGAGGTGGCCAACCTTCCTTTGGGCAGGAGGGACTGCTGAGGAAGGGACCCCTTCTCTCCGACCCTCCCTCCCTGCTGTGGACCCCACATCGCAGCCTGCAGTAGGCTCCCGAACAATGAGGGCAGTGAAGGAATACCGTGAATTAATTGTTGTTTCAGAATCTACAAGTGTCTGTCTTCGATTGACATACCTTTATTGAGTATCTGGGTCGGAGTCCCAGGAAAGCACTGGGGTCCCGTACGTGGCTGGGGTGCTATGCATACGGGGGTCCCACGAACAGAAAGGGGCTCCCCATCGTGGGTGCCCTGATGCTTATCTTTGCTGGATGAGTAGACACAGGGAGGGAGGTCAGTTCCTGTCGTGGACGGCAAGTCGAAAGATGAGTCTTAAAGAACAGGATGAGCGGTGGCGCCACGTTTGACGCCACGGAGGAGCCCCTGGGAGGTGCGGCTGGGGGTGGCTCCGGGAAGTAGATTGTTAGGGGCTGTAGACTCGGTCCTGTTGGTACCTGACGCAGTTATTTGTGTTTGGGTGAGAATATGCCAGCAGTGAGTGGAGTTGGTGACGGCTGAACTAAGGGAGCGAGGACAGTGAGTAGGGGACAGTGTCTCAGACTTGGGAAAAGGGGGCAGCCCTGCCTGGGCGAGCGGAGGTGGGGCAGCGCCAGCGCATCGGTTTTGGGGACGGTTCCGTTCCGGCATCGGCGAGGGTGGGAAGTGGTGCAGAGATGATGGATTTGTCTGGCTTTGATGCTGTCTTGTTCAAGATGGGACAGACTCGAGCTGGGGAGGCAAATGAAACTGGATCTGTAATTTTAAATCTTGACAAGGCCAAAAGTATCAATTTTGTTCCATTATGACTTATACTTGGGTCTTACTCCACGTTTTACCTACTATGATACATAATTCTTTTTATTAAAAAAAAGCCCACTTCTATTAGTAACCCTATTCCACCTTTCCTCCTGCCACAGTGAGGTCACAAGTCCTGAGACTGCTGCGTTCTTCTTTGTTGTTATTTACTGACTGGTATGAACGTAGCTGCAAACAATGCGTCCGATGGTTTTCTGTGTTCATTACCTTTGCCCGTGTCTCTTCAGGATTGTCTTTTTCTTGTTTACTTTTACTCTTTTTCCTGTGTTCTAGATACCGATCCATTCTGGCTTCTGTACATTATAAAAATCTTGGAGCAGGATTTGATTGTGTTTTTTTCATGGTATATTTTTTAGGATGGATCCATTTCATTTTCTGTTTAGTGGTTTATTTGGTGTTCTGTTGCTTTGTCAGTTTTTATAATTTTTATTTTTATAGAAAGGTGTCCAATTTAATTTCATGTTTATGACATCCTATTTATAGTAGTCTAATAATTTAAAAATACCTCTACTGAAATTGTCTCCTTTTTTCTGTCTAAATATTGTATATACTTGCCTTCCCTTGTTTTCATCAGTCATGCCTGAAGTTAGTTTTAAATACAAACCAATTATTTTATTGTTGTTAATAATCCTTTCAAGAATTGATCTTAGTTTTTTTCTTTTTCTTTCTCTTTATTTTTAGAGAGAGGGGAAGGGAGGGAGGAAGAGAAATATTAATGTGCAAGAGACACAGCAATCGCCTCTTGCACGCCCCCTACTGGGGACCTGGTCCGAACCCCAGGCCTGTGCCCTGACAGAGTAACCCATGACCCCTAGGTTCACAGACTGGCTTGCAATCCTCGGAGCCACACCAGCTACTGACTGCTCTTGTTAATTTTTTATTGGGGCACAGTTTCAGACTTAAAGAAAAGTCACAGTGGTAAAGTAGTACAAAGAATTCCTGAATACCCTTCATCTAAATTCCTCAAATATTAACATGTTACCACATTTTTATGGGGGGAATTCAAGGGATTGCAGGGGATTAAGGAAAAGATATAACACAAGGTGACAGGCACACATACAAGTGCATGGGGGGGGGGTGTCCCTGCAAGTATGAGAGCCCCCAGAGGCTGGGGCCCGGGACCACTTCCCGGAGTGAGGAGGACGAGAGGACCCCCCAGGCATCTCTGGGTCAGAGCCCCTGGGGGCGGTTGCAGCCCCACATTTTATTTCACCTGTGGCTGCCTGGGACCGGGTGCAGTTTCACAAGGTGGGCAAAGCAGGCCAGCTCAGAACAGCCGCAGATCCACTGCTCTTCCGGCTGCGTTTCAAACACATGTCGATCTTTCGGTTTGGTGCTGCTTCTCTTTGGAACCAGGGTGCCAGCCCGCTAAGAAGTAAACCATCTTCGGCCCATTTACACACCACCTTGCTGTCTCCTTCTTCTCCTCCCCTCCACACATCCGCGTGTGTGCCAGTCCTTTGATGTCCATTTCCCCAACCCAGGGACATTCTGTCACACCGGCACAGTATATCAGTGGTTGAAATCAGGAATTAGCTGTCGATGCAGCACCGTTACCAAACCTGCCAATTTCGTGCAGATATCACTAGTCCCCTCAACAATACCCTCTCTTCCGAAGAAATCTCAGACCCGCTCCCCAGTGTTTTCCAGCTCTCTCTAATCTCCTTCACTCCATAACAGTTCCCGAGCCTTCCATTAATAACATTGACTTTTCGGGGAGTGCAGGCCAGTCACTACAGGACGACCCTCAGGTTTAATCAGGAGTAGATTCAGGTAATATATTTGTGGCGGGGTATTTTTTTTAACAATGCTCTATTATTTCTTTGATTTTATTTATTTATTTATTTATTTATTTATTTATTTATTTATTTATAGAGAGAGGAAGGGAGAGAGAAAGGGAGGTAGAGAAATATGAATGCGTGGTTGCCTCTCATACGCCCCCTACTGGGCACCTGGCGCGCAACCCACGGATATGCCCTAGACTGGGAATCGAACAGGTGACCCTTTGGTTTGCAGTGATTTCTTCTTTTTAAACCTCTGCTCCTACTTGTTTCTTTTCTTTTACATATTCTGGGTTTACTCTTTTTTTCTGTGCTCACTTCCTGAGAATGTCATTAATATTCAGTTTTATTTAATGCATATCTTAGGGCTATAATTTTCCCTCAAGGGTATGTAATTATCCACCAATTTTGATATGTATTATTTTTGCCATCGTTATAAGTATTTATGCTTTCCTTTTATTATGTTCAAGTCATGTTGCTTTTTGGTTTAGAGAATGGCATCTATGCCATGTTGATTTTTAAAAATGTTTGCTGAGGTTTATGTCTCAGCTGACTCATCAGTTTGTAACTACCTCAAATGTGCTTAAAAAGAACGTATGTTCTCTAATTACATTATTCTGATTCAATAGATAAGAATAAGCGTTCTTAAATGATTCAGATGTCACGCATCCTTATTTTCCTTTTGTATCCTAGGTTGTCATTTCTGAAAATACACCCTAGAATCTCTTCCCTGTGGCAGGAGGGTTGTGCGTCTCTCCCAGTTGCGTCAGTGTTCTGTGGTGCGTGCATCTGAGCTCCATACGCATCTTGCACATTTATTGGTGACCCAGACCTAAGGTCTGGTTAGTGCCTGGTCCTTGCCTTGTCGCTCTGTCTCTTTGCAGTGGGTTGTTCTTTCTGGCTCCTTGTACCTCTCGTTTTTATTTTTGTATTTATTTATTTATTTATTTAAAGATTTTATTTATTTTTAGTTTTGTTTTTTTTAGAGAGGGAAGGGAGGGAGAAAGAGAGAGAGAGAGAGAGAAACATTAATGTGCAGTTGCTGGGAGCCTGGCCTGCAACCCAGGCATGTGCCCTGACTGGGAATCGAACCTGAGATACTTTGGTTCGCAGCCCGCGCTCAATCCACTGAGTATTTATTTATTTTTTAAACGAATTCCAGACACTCTGTGCCGGCCAGAAGAGACTTCAGCTCCGCTGTCCCTGTATGTGGGCCGGGAGGGCAGGAGGTCGATTGCCAGGAGACTGGTCAGGAGTTGAGTGGGCTGGCATTCGTTGTTGCTATGGTTACCATCAGACTGCTGCCTGCCTCGCAGCTCACCAGTGTGGCTCTGTGCACACAGTGGGCTGCTCACTGTTGTCCCCGCAGTGTGCAGGCTTCTCTTCGTGATGCCCCCCTTGCCCCGCAAGTGCTGGCTGGTCTGGCACTTGGGGGAGGGGCAGGGTGCTCTTTCTTTCTCTGGTTTAGGCGGGCTCTGGGTCCTGAGTCTCAGGGGTGGGGCTTGTGAAAATGCTGTGCTGCCCCCCCCCCCCCCCCCCCCCCCCCCCCCCCCCCGCAGGTTGGAGGTTCTTAGAGTGTGAGCCCAGGACATATGCCAGCCCTTGTCCTTTCCCTGCTGCATGTGGGAGGTCCTACCTGGGCTCTGTGGTCAACACGGTGGCAGCCCTTCTCCAGGGTTCCTCCGAAGAGACATTTCTGGAAGGATGATACTTCATGTGTTTTCCACAAGGTCAGCCGCAACACTTCTCCTGACCTGCAGTACCCAGGGAGTTGGCCCCAGCCCTTCCCTCTCTCCCTCCTGAACTCTCAGTGGAGGTCAGCATCGGGTCTCCAGGTCCCGGGACTGAAGCACCACACTCAGAGGTTTAAAGCAGCACCTGCCTCTTGGCTCACAGTTCTGCAGGCAGCAGCTTGGGGGGTCGTGACTGGGCTCTTAGTTCGGGTCTCCCAAGGCCAAAATCAAGTCAGATGGGCTGGGCTCCCACCTGGGACTCTCCTCCAGGGGCACAGTCTGCTTCCTGCTCACTCGAGGGCTGAGAGAGTGGGTCCCTGCCAGTTTGTGGCCTGAGACCCCTGGTCCTTGCCAGCTGCCAGCTGAGGTCCCCTCCTAGCTCCCCCTCACACGACGTGTCCCTTTCCAAGGCCAGCATTCGGACAGAACAGCCTCCCTGCGTCACTCTTTCTGATTCTCCCTTCTGTCCTGACTTGCTTTCTGATTCAGAGGTAAAGTTAAAGTGTTCTGCTGATGTCTTCACGTGAGTCTCACCCTGTCTGTTTATTTTCAGGTGTTGTTAGTGTCTTTGCAGAGGCTGAGAATCAAGCCATAGCTGAGGGCTCAGCCCTGTCTGCATATTCAAGTTCACTTCTACCCCCGGAGACTGGGAGCTGAGCTTGCAGCTGAGGGTAAGTTCTCAGCGGGAGAGCAGAGCTTTGGCAATATTGGTCCCAGGCCTCAAGACCCAGGAGTCCCAGGAATAGAGAAGTCTCATGAGGAAGAAGACCCGGTGGGCAGCAGGGTGCTTTGGAAGGGGGGCTCCCTCTCTGTAGCTTAGGGCCGAGGTTGGAGGCCACAGTGTGGGACAGCCTCCAGCAACGGGACCTGAAAACAGCCCCGGACCCGCTTGCTGACAGAGTGGATCGGGAAGGTGCCATCGCATCAGGGGATCCACTAGGATGTGGGTTAGGGAAGGTGCGCCGGGAGGAGGGGTGGCTAGAAGACAGACGAGGAGGGAAGGAGGGAAGGAAGGAAGGGGTCCCCAAGACGCAGGACAGCCTGGACCACCAGTGTCTTTCCACTCCTGTGCGTGCTCATTCGCGCTGGCCGTGCGGCGAGGTCTCTAGCTCATCCCATCCCGCTGTCACCTCCATGCGTCACTCCTCGTGGGGCGACTCCCCCTTCTAGTGAAGCCAGGGCACCAGAGTTGCTTCCTTAACCTCAGAGGGTTTCATCTTCCTTGCTCGCACTAAAGATGGAAGACAATGAGGTGGAGCCAGCGCCAGCCCCCAGGACTCCTGTCCTACAGACCCTGGTGGGGGCTCCCTCCCACCTGCCCCAGTGCCCCCCTGAAGCCCACCCCCTCCCGCCTCCACCCTTTGAGACCGACTCAGGGACTTCCTCTCCTCCAGGGCAAGGACTCTAAGAGAAGGTCGTGGAGAGAAGACCCAGTATGATGGCATGTGTACACTCTTCTGAAGTATTTAAACATTCAACAAGGAGCATGTTTGTTGTTTTAAAAAATAGGAAATGCCACTTTGTAAAAACAAACCAAATCCTGCCACGCAGGGGTAACCATTGTTAACATTTTGTGTGTTTTCCACAGAAGTTTTCTTTGTATGTTTATGAAAACCCATCCCACGGGCCGAAGTTGGTGTTTCCAGTCAGGAAACGCAGGGAAGTGTCTCCACCGATGACATTTCACCCGTGCTCTCTCGGGTCTGCCGTCCCGTGCGGGTTTCCTGGAGCTGAAGGCAAAGTACTGACACCCGAGGGGCCTAAACACAGAAACTTAACCTCCCGCAGTTCTGGAGGCCAGAGGTCCAAGGTCAAGGTGTCTGCAGGGCTGGTTCCTCCTGGGGCCGAGAGGGAAGGTGGTCCGAGGCTTCTCCCAGTTTCTGGGGTTTTACCGCTGCCCCCTGGTTTCTGCAGCATCACCCTGATTCCCGCCTCCGGCTTCATGTGCCATTCTCCCGGTGCAGGTCTGCATCTAAATATCCCCTGTTCACAAAGACACGATCCCAGAGGGCCCACCCTTAGGACCTCCTGTGAACCTGCTCATCTGCAAAGACTGTGTCTAAACAAGGTCAAGTTCTGAGGTGCTGAGGGCTTGGATGCCCACCTATTTTTGGGGGAACACAATTCAACCCGTGACACTTCCCTACCAGGACGGTTTCCAGGGAAGTCCTAGTTGGGGTATGCTAAAGAACAGTCTCTCCCCACTTGTCAGCAGCCTGACGAACATTTCATGCTCACGTCCAGCCCAAGCTTTGCCCTCCTGCCCCCGGAGCTGTGGTCTGGAATCTCCCCTGGGGAAGGGCCTCCTCCTCAACCGTTCCTTCTCACTGGGTGTTTTCCTTCGCCTCCAGGGTCAGGGAAATGCAGTCATGTATCACTTAACTACAGACACGGGGATAGGTTCTGAGAAATGCGTCATTAAGTGATTTCGGGTTTGTGCAAACATTGTACTGGACACTCAGCACACACCTACGTGGCACAGCCTCCCTCCCACCTCGGCAGTGTGGTGCAGCCTGTTGCTCCAGGGCAGTGCACAGCACATCACAGTGCAAAACAGTATAAGATTAATCAGTCACGTGTTTTCATGCAGGATGGTGAAAACGATGCCATCAAGAGTCGAGGTAAATACAAAACGTGTGAGGCTGCCAGGGTAACAGGCCTACTCCATTATAGCAAACTTTTTATAAGTACATAATGCATTCTAAAATGACATAAAAGTAGGTATAGTGACTACATAAACCAGTAGCACTGTCGTTCATTGTCATGGTCAAGTGCACACTGCACTGTGACACGCCTGGCAGTGCAGGCCCGTTTACATCAGCCTCCCCACAGACACGTGACTAGTGTGTTCACTGGGATGTGACGACCACGAGGTCCCTCAGTGGCAGGAGACTTTCAGCTCCATTGTTATCTTAGGGGACCACCATCTCATATGCAGTCCTCGTTGACTGAAAGGTCGTTAGGTGGTACATGACGCTAGAGGAAAAGTAGCATGGATTTTTGCTTGTTTGGTGCTACTTGTAGCTCTCACTGCCTAGCCCTGGTGGCCCTCTGTTATGCAGGAGGCCTCGAGATGGCCGATGGCCATTTGGGGGGCGCACAGCCTGCGACACCAGCAGGGGCTGCTTAGCAGACTTCTGTGCAGATGCCCCGCTCCTGGCCACACGGTACCTCCACTCCGGGCAGCATTCGCCACCCAGCAGGCAGCCTGCCTGCTCAGTGTGCTGGCAACATGGCTCAAGCCCACTGAGCTTCCCCACCACGTCTTAGAAGTTGCATCCTTGTTCCAGTAAAGGCAGACGGTGCAGGTGGCTCTCACTCCTGCCCCGTCTCCCCACCTGCCCACCATGGGTGGCCTCAACCAGCCCCTAATTTCCAAGTTCCTCAGCTGTGACGCTGGCACCGGTTCTTGGGTTCCCCTACACCCCAAACATTCACAGGTGCTCTCTCAGGTTTCCTTCTGGTGAACTACTGTGAACCTAAGGGTTTCCGCAGCTGGACAAACGTCTGGCCTGGGGGTTCGAGGCCATCACCCCATTTTTGCAGCTCCGTCCGGTCTCCATGGACAGTCCCCTTGGGGTCCCCGTCCCTTGGCTTGGGAGGGAAGGACAACCCCATCTGACACTCCCTCAGTAGACAGCTCTCCTTCAACTACTTCCCTCTCAAAGGGAGGGGTCTGCCAGGGTGTATCTAGCAGCTGCTCCTTAGAATTTTGGGTGTTCGGGGTTTGCCTGAAACTCCCAGGCACCTGGGGAAATCCCATTCATCCACCTGTTTCTCGTCTGTGAGGCATACGTATTTCTCGTCTGTGCACCTGCTTTTTTCAGTTTCCAGTATTGCTGGAAGAAATACCTGATTCCGTGTCGGGTAGTTCTTCCATAGTATTTTATGTTGATTCATATCTTAGCATGCTTTAATTGTATCATAATTTATTGACCAGTCTTTTATTTTTAAGCACTTAGGTGGTCTCTGATTTTTTTTAAAAAACTCCCTCAGGACTCTTTACGAAGTTTCTGTAATTCTAGAGTTTTAGTGTCTCTGCAGAGTCCTTGGACCAAACCTCAGGGTGCCTCTGTCCTGAGTAGGAACAAATCTGAGACCAGCCTTGCATATGCTCAGGAGAGAGATGGGTGTGGGGTCCAGGACATGCTTCCAGCCACAGTAAATTTGCTCCTGAACCTTCATGTTCCTGTTCCCTGGGAAACTGAGGAAGGAGGAGGAGGGCTCAGGAGAAATCATCAGATCTTATGCCATTTTTGGTAAGTGGCAGAGCCAGACCAGGACAGCCTCCTGGGCAGAGGTCAGGTTAGCCAGGATGGTTCTTAGTAAAAGTTACGATTGACAGCAGCTACGAGAGGAGACACGAACAAAACTCAGCAGGACCCCCGGAAAGAGTGGAGCGCCCCCAGTTAACAGAGCTCCCTGTGCCTTAGCAAAGCCCCCTTAAATGGACTGCCTAAACCCATTTTATACGTTCCCGTGACTGGCCCCAACACTGGGGCAGGACTGGTGATAGAAGCTTTGGGTTAGAAGATGAGTAGGTTACAGATATTAAAAAAAAAATAATTATAGATATTTTAAAAACAACCAGAAGTCGTTGTTTTAGACTAAGCCCATTTGTTGTAGAAAAGCTTAGGAAATTCACCCAACGACAAAGAAAACAATTTCCTACCGGTCATTATCCAACTACCCAGTGCAAAGTAGCACCGGCTTCTGCCTCCCGTCAGCCACCTCAGACACCGCTCTGCGAGCGTGCGCGTGCGTGCGCCCCCGCCTGTGCGTGCCGGCCAACCCGTGTTCAGCCGCCCCGCTCAGTGGCCAGTGTGCTATCAGTGAACCGTTTGTATGATTCCATTTTTTTTTTGCTGCAAAAAAATGTATTTCCCTTTGTACGTAGCATATTCATTTCACTGGTGTTCTATAATTGGACATTTAGTTACTACTGTTCTTTCAGAGGTTTCCCAAATTTGTAATAAATATCCAACCACTAAATCTTTGCCCGAATGCATGACGTTTTCTTCAGAAAAAAATTTCCATTACTTTAAGTTGTGGGGGAGTGGTGGGCAGAGGACAGTAGACTGCACACGAATTACTAAGACACAGGGAGGTGTATTCATTAACTAGAAAAACCCAAGTTCAAGCCTCCCCGTCACATCCCAAGCTGAGGGGTCCTTGGGATCAGCCTGGCCCCCCCTCCCCATGCCTGGGGGGGTGGCATTGTTTCTGAAGCTGGAGGAGGCCTGCCTTACATCCTCTCCTCCTCCACCCCCATCTCTGCCTCTGCAGGTGTCTGCTCCTCCCAGACCTGCAGGGAAGCGCCATGTGCCAGGTGAGTGTGGCCTTTCGTTCTACTGCACTTTGTTTAACCATGGATTTCAAGTTGCTTATGAGAATGCAGCCGATGAAACAAAATGCAAACGGAAATCATGCCCTGGCTGGTGTGGCTCAGTGGATTGAGTGCCAGCCTGTGAACCAAAGGGTCGCTGGTTCGATTCCCAGTTGGGGCACATGCCTGGGCTGTGGGCCAGGTCCCCAGTCAGGGGTGCAAGAGAGGCAACCACACATTGATGTTTCTCTCCCTCTCTTTCTCCTTCACTTCCCCCATCTCTAAAAATAAATAAATAAAATATTTAAAAGAAAGAAAGAAATCAAATCAGTGACAATTCAGAGGTTATGGAAGGCTAAGGCCATGGGAAGGGCAGGGGAATGCCGACCAGGGGCTGTTGGAGTTGTCAGCTGCCCTGTAAGGTTCTGTCTGGCATTCCTGGTACTAAAAAGGACAGATTCCACCCAATACAGGACATGTGTGGTCTATTGGGGACAAGCCTGTCCCTGTCTCAGGGGAAATCCAGCTTTGGGGGCATTTAGACGTGTGTGCCATGGGGTCTGGTCAGTGAGTGGCAGCAGGCAGGCCTCGCGGCGATGACGGTGTGGAAGCAGATGCCGGGCACGTCTCCCACGAGTCTTCCTTTCAGGGCAAACAGCGGGCGCCATGCCAGCACAGAAACCTGCGGCCACGGTTGTCTAGGGTTGACACAAACAACCCCGTGTGGTTCAGACCGACCTAGATACGGCTCCACGTCCTCCGGAGGAGTGAATGAATAGCATGACCTTCAAGTCTCCCATATTTTGCTGTGTATAATGCGCATCTGTTGCCCAGACTTTTGAGGGAAAAATAAGGGTGCACACTATATGTGGGTATAATGATTACATACCATGGGCGTAGTAATCCCGTGTGTAATGAGAACAAAACCAGGGGTTTGCATTATACACGGCAAAATGCGGTATTTTCCCAATAATTGTTGACACAGACGGAGAGCAAACAGCTCCCCCTGTTTCAGTCCTCAGCAGGTGCTGGAGGGCAGGGGGTCCGAGCATCCCAGCCTTTTCTCCTGTGTGTGAGGTGGCGGACCTCCTTCTGCTCAGGACTTGGACTTAGACCTCAGCCACCCGCTCTCGAGCCCCTTCTCCCTCGGTCATCATCCTGTCTCTGCGGACGCCAGTGCGGTCCTCTGCCATCGGCCTGTCTGTACCCTCACGTTTCTCTGTTCCTAAAGGGCCCCTCCCCCCGCTGGGCTCCAGGGAGGTGTGGGTGTCATGTGCACTCTGCAGAAGTTACGG